>CM076572.1:635846739-636148134 GCA_034641835.2 Pinus albicaulis
CCTGCTCTGATACCACTTGATGGCGGGATGCCCGCTCAACCCACAATCTTCACTCTCTTGTTCATGTAAAACTGCATTCCAAAAATGTATTCCAGTTTTTTCCCAAATAATTTTAAATCTGGGTAACCTCAACAATTTAATTTTCTATCTGGGCAATCTTAAAACTACGCGGAAGCTAATTGTAAACTCATGGTTATTAAAACCCAAACTATCCAACCCAGAATTCTCATCTACTTGCAGAAGTTTCACTTTCAATCAATGGTATAAATAAGGACCCATTCATGGTATTGAACAAACATTCGGTTTTGTAACTAACTCCCTTATGCAATCTGAATGCACCCTATATAACTTTGTTCAAGACCCAATTTACAATATAGCTCTATGGCTAATCGACGCACAATAAACATAATATATTTAAAATATATTACGTCCTGCACGGTGATGGTCTCAATTGTTATAACCACTACAATGACCCTTTGATTTTATATAAGGTACTAACAACCATATGAATTCGGTGGGGTCCCACAGCCAATGTTTAATAAATAATTATAACGCTGGCTCATACCTCGAATTATCGACCTCGCAGCTTTATATGCGATTTCCTTTGGATCTTCCACGAGACGAATCCGACGGAAATCGCATTTTTTTTTCTCACTGGGCTTTAACATGCAAAAACTTTGCGAAATGGGTGGTATTCGATTAACCACCTTTGCCACGCGTCACATGCCGAATGCTATTGCATTTTTTTCTTTGATTCCGCTTACCATTTAAAACTTATGCAAATACCATAAGTGGTTTCTTAAGACCGCTTCCCTGTTCGTGGTTCCATTGCGTCTTCACTCAAGGTTCCTTTGCATAGTTCTATCGAAACCCGCCTTTTTCTTCATAACTCCGCCTTCTACTTTGTGACTCAAGGTTCCACGAACTCCAATCGGCTACAATTCAATCTTGTGGAATGAATGCACCTCTATTCTCGATGAAATTTCTAACTTCTGCTGGTAAATAACTCCACCGCTTCACATTCGAACCTACTGCAATTTATCCCTCGATTGCATCTTTAAACTTCATCGCATGCGTTTCAACTGTGCCATCATTCCATCCCAATTCAACCGAGATTTAATTCAACTTTTGCGCCTGCCCAATTTAATTCTCGCCATTTCTCGTTTGACCAAGATTCCTCTGCAAATTCAATAAAAAGCTGAATAGACCCACTACTTACTTCGGCAACCAGGAATCTTAAAAAGAATCGAATCCTCCTTCATACGAATCCCTTTCACGATTTCGATGACCTTTGAACTACCATTAAACTCTCGGCAACCTTACATGTTATTTTGCCACCTCCGTGCGATGAGAATTCACAACAGTTTCTTAAGGTACTCGGAATCATTACACATGTACTCAGTTCTTCAAGGATCTACAAACACATCCTTCAACTCAGAAATTCGAATTCAACATTAACATTGAGTTTTTCCATGATATACAGAACACCAATTAAAACCCCCATCACAAGGTCTATTCACGCAATTTTCAGTCGATCAAAGCACAAAATTTTGAATCAATTCTTCTTATATAATAAAATCAAATTACATAACCTTCTCTGGTCCTGGCCTGATCTTCAATTCGATGGCCTTCTATCCTCCTACTCTGCCTCTTGAATAGCTCTCTGCTTCAATTCGCTGCGAGGAGCTGAGAGCCATGGGACTCCAGACAATTGTAGAGCATCACTTGCATCCTTGGGCACCTCCAACACCCACAACGTTCCAGCACTTTGCCCCACAATGTTGATTTTTATGGGATGATGCACCTGGACCAACATGCCCCCAACCGTCTTAGCACTAATCAGATGGGATGGCAGCTAACCCAGGGCCCACATGAGGATGGTCTCACACATTGAGACATGGAAGGGTTGGCAGTACCTTGAGAGCCCTCAATGTTGTTGCATAGACAAGGATTTTGGCCACTTGGAGACCCATGAGACACCTCTGTGCTCCAAAGTTAAAACTAGGATCCACAAAAGGGAGATTAAGAGATATCTAAGGGCCAACCCCTAGAAGATGATTTTAGAGGGCTTATACACACTTCAGGGCACCCTTGACCCTCAACGCTTGCCTAGAAGAGGCTTATGCTAGCCTGACATCAGCATTATCATCATTTCGGCTCACACATGTGAGTTGTTTTGAGTTTATTACTTACGCTACTAGGTCGCCTTGTGACCTAGCTTGTATTAGCACATCATTTTATAATTTTTAGGGGGCTAATAGGCTAAATTAGAATTCAATCTCCTCATATAATAGAGGGATACTTCTTGTCATTCATCATCACATCACTTGGATTTCAACCTCTTCGATTGTTTTCAACCTTCTTTTCTTGGGATAAATTCGGATATATTGATGCACTTTGACATTTGGAGCTAAAATGTCTTGCTTTGGAGCTATTGTTTGGAATCAATGATGGAACCTTTGTGCATGTTATCTTGTAAGTGTTATTCTTGTTGAAGATCAATTTTTCTATGTCTATTGTATTGAACATTGTTGATTCTAGTTTATGCTATTGTGCCCTAATTGTTGAAAATAAATTAAATGTTATCTAGATGAATTATTGCATGCACTACTCATACACAACATGTGAATTGAATGTCCTAGTGGTGATCTTTCATTAGCTCTCCCGTGGAAAATTGATTTCCATTACATGGGCAAGTGTTCAAGGTTTTGGTGCTAGGGCATCAAGATTTTGGCCCCCTTAGTAACTTTCTAGCAAATCTATCACATCATAGACTCCAATTTCCCAACGAACAAGGGACCAGTCCATATAGTTGGTGATCATATCTCATTTTTGTTGAAATATGTAACTAGGTCTGGTCTTCATAATGACATATGTAATCATGATTTTATGTATTTGTTGTAAAGAGAAAAATAAATTTATTACTGTCATTCTTGAGGCATGGGTTTCATGCTCAAGGGAAATTTATTTTTAGGTCAAGCACCCACTGAGTGCTCCTAGGACTTATCATTAAGTCTACAAGTCAATTGAGTCATTGTCATGTATGGAAGACCCTTTTGGGCATGTTAGATACTGTAAAGAATAAATTATTTGAGTTAAAGTAGAGTCAAAAGACCCTCCAAGACCTTGTCATGAGCTAGCAATCAAGTTGGCCTTCAAAAGGAGAAGTCGACCTATCTAGAAGGACAAGTCGGCCTATTGGACACTTGAGAAGCCTATATATAGAGCACTTGGCCTCACTTGAAGAGACCATCCATGCATCTCACAAGGAGTTTGATAAAAGCATAAAAGAGATCAAAAGAAGAGCGAGGAAGAGAAGGTGAAACCAGTAGAAGAAAATCAAAGTTTTTGGGTATGTTTTCAGCTATATTCCTCCACACGTGCGAAGTTTAGAGCATCACCTTGCTGCAATGAAGACCGAGTTCTAGGAACCGAGATTTCAGTGACAAGAAGTCTAATTTGCAAATCGAATTGACAAGGAAGAGAAGGCAAGTCAAGCAAAGGAGAAAAGAGGCAAATTGATCCATATTCTAGCCACACATGTGAACTAGGGTTTCTGCAGAAGAGGTCGAAATTATAGACCTGCAACAAGAAGCCGAAATTATGAAGAAGGGCTGAAATCTGAAGTTGTGAAGCAAGTTTGACCAATGTTGACTTGGAGGAAGAGGAGCTCATCAAGGAGAGGTTTTGACTTGGTCTTGGAGGGGTCTTGGTCAAAGGTCATAGGTCTTGGAATTTGTCAATTGAAGTTCTATAAGAAGAGAAGAGTTCTTGTGGGTTTTTTCTCTCAAGAGGAGAGGTTTTGGCCCTGGCAAATAGCCTACATATTGTGTCCTCTTGTCCCATTGTTCTTTATTGTTTGGTAGTTGTTTGATGATAAAAAACACTAACTATAATCAAGTGAAAGAAGAAGCTAATCAATTTAAGTAAAAATACATCACAAGCAGTTATCAAAGTAAGAGAAATTACCTAATATGTTGCCCCTAGATTTCTCAACAATTTTTATCCATAAAATTTCTCTCCAAATTTGGCCCCTTTAAGGCCAACCTTACTAACTAGGGCTTGGTGTGAATCCCTAGGCAAGGAAAATTTTTGGTATTGGAGAGCCTAAACATCATGAGGATTGCATTTGCCACAAAATCTATCCTTTTGGTGGGCATCCGCTTCAATCTTGTCCATATATTTATTTGCCCTAGTTGTTTGCCCCAAGAGGGAACCATGAGTTAATCTTGCTTCAACTTGGGGGCTTGTTGAGGGCTTCATGAGCCTTAGCCTTGCTTATACACATTGTAGGAAAACTTTCCCATCTTGATCTTGGGTTACTCCAACACTCATCAAATCTATCAAATCGTAAGTCTTGTGCCTTGTATTATAGGTCTCTCTATAGAAAGTGAATTGCCTCCTAGTAGAGCCTTGAACCCAAATTGTGTCTTTCTTTTGAAATCCTATTTAGGTCACCTTACTCATCAACATAAAAATACCTATTTTAAGGAACCTCTCTCATACTGGGACTCCTCCCATCAATGAAAGTCCATAAAGAGCAGGGGGTGTTGGTTATGGTGACAATGGGCCATTACCCCATTGTTGTCCCTGTGTCTAGGCCCAGTAAATTGTCCCCTTCGTAGGCCTGCTGGATTTTGCTGCAACAGTACCTGTGATAAATTCCACTAGCATTTATATACTCCTAAATCAGAGGGACTCTACCAGACCTGTACCTATGCCCTCTCAGCGATATTTACCTTGATACTAGTACATTCAAATTTCAAACCAATTGAGCTAACCCACTAGGCTGCAACCTGCAATCGGCAGAGAGAGAGAGAGAGAGAGATTTAAATAAAACATTATCTTGCAAGAAAATAAAAATTATACACATAAATAACACTTTAGAATGTGTTACAAGTTACAACCCAAGGGGTAACTACCTCAAAGATCCCTCACATGGGTGTATTGTTGCTGATTCCACAAGCCTTCTTACTTCAACTGTCTGGACTCGAATAGTTTTCTAATTTTTCTCCTTCAGATACATCAGTGTGCTAGCTCAACTGCAATATATCAGATGCTCCACCCTCACCTCTCAGATTACAAATACACATATGAATGGTACAGTTTGGTTACAGCATATTTTTTTGTGATATTCCATGCATTGGTTGTTTTACTTAGATGTGATACTATAACTTCTTTGATATTTCTGTGAAAGTGGTAAACTCTAATGAAATCTAATAACACTTCATAACATTAGACTTTTATGCTTTGCCTAGTCCTACCATGTGGGACATGATTTTCTTTTAGAAGTGATGTCATTTCTTGGGTCAGCTTGCACTACCTGGAAACTAATTAAGAAAGTGTCTTACACATCCATGATCATACTTAACACTTTATATTATACCTCTTCACTCCATTCCATTCACAAAAAGACTTTCCCCTTTCATTGTTGGCTTGTCAAAGATCACAAAAGGGCCTAAACAAAGAAAATCTTGTCACTAAAGCCAAAAAGCCTAAGAGGTGGAGAGCAAATCAAATCCAAAGCCAAAATCCCAAGCTTAACATATATAAACGATAATTTTCGTAATTTGTTGACTATGTTTATCATTCCTCTGTCAGTGTGTGCGGGGAATGGGGGAGAGGGAATGGGGTGGTGGGGGTGCTAGTACTGTGCTAGTAAGTGCCTGGATTGAATCTCCAGACCAACAGGTTCAATAGAAATGTGATCCACAAATATGGAGTAGCATCCCTTAGCTTTCCCCACGAAGTTTTCCTTGAAAATTAAAAACTATATATAAATATATATTATTTTGAATTTTTTTATATTTCTGATTTTTTTAAATTTGTCATTACCATGCCATCCCCATTCTGGAAACCATATCAGCTTCTAAGTTTCATGCAACTTACATGTAAAGCCTACAATTCATTTCAACTTCAGAATTCTATAACGCTTTACGTATTTACTCATTCCAAACATCAAGTATAATATCATTTGCAGGTGTAAGTCTTACACTTGTATGCTTGATAGATAGAAGGAATACTAGGCTCCATATTATATTAATCATTCATGCAAGAAACAGAGCTTGGTTCATTGGACACAGAAACAAGACAAGCAAATGGAAGTGTAGAGAGACGCACAAAAACTGCATCACCGTGCACTGTGATCACAAGTTCTGTTCTATCTGTCGGATCCTTGGTTACAAGTAATGAACATTTTGGATTTGCCAGTAGATCCTGCAATCACCAGTACACGTCATACGGGTGTCTCAGATTATGATACAAACAAAATGTTGAAATCTGTGATCTATTGCAAGCTCAATGTAATTCTTATCATCGTATTGAAGATGAAATGAAAAGGGTGACAAACAATACCAAAAACTCAACATATAATTTTCACTGAAATTATGCCAGCAAACATAATCATGGACAAACCTTAGTATGAACTGCAAGGCTGCTAATTGCTAATATTGGACACCCATCTTCACCACAACAAATGTCAACCATTGATCCTGATGGATAGCCCTCGTAGTGCTGCACATCCCAAGTAAATAAGTCCAGTAAATGCCTTTCGTATAATGAAACATTTAGGATAACAAATATAATTAGTAAGTAAATACAATTTAAGCACAAAACCCAAATCCAGACGAAAACAAAGTGAAATTAGACACGTAAAACATGTCTTACCATTTGGATAGATAGATTAAGTGACGTATTTTAAGTTTTTTTCAACATCACAAAGAATTAAATCAATTCGAAAAAGACGAATGTATAGTGAAGAAATCAGACTTACTAGTTAGTAATTAGTAACAAGAGTTTAAAAATACTCATTGTTCTTAGAGTATGTTGACTCACAGAATTGGATTATTTGCTAAATTGCCTGCAATTTTACATAATGTGATCACTGATGACTGATACCTTCTCTAGAATAAAAATCAATGACAAAAAAAATCCAAGGATGACACAAAACATTTCATTGCTGAAAGCTTGTGTGTTAAAAATTCCAATCTATTTGAGTATGAGGTCCACCACCATCTAGGTCATTATATCAGCCTTATATTCATATCTTGGAATATATGCTCTATACGGACCTAATTAAACGTTTCAGCATTTACATGATCAATTCACACACCATTTCAATAGAACATAATCGTCCAGCTGCAAGATTAATTTATCAAATGCCTCCCATGCAATCTATGTTGGTGATGACAAACAGAGAGTAAGAGTGTTACCCACCAAAATGGGTAACCCCATAGGAGAAAATTTGTCTCCTACATTTGACAGCCAGCTGGCCAGACAGAGCCCCTGATAGCCACTATTTGACAATGATATGCCATATACCTCCACCATTTGCATCAGCCATGTGCCTCTTACCATCTGGCATTGCCACTTGAATGAAGGTGGACTACTATTCAAAAAATACTTTGATCATTTTGCAGTTGGGTGTTTATACTTGTTTGCTTTGGGCATTTAGTATGGATAAATGGGTGATTTGGAAGGTTGACTGATCTTGACTGTAAATCTGTTCTCTCACCTTACTAGTGTTGAATTTTCTACAAAATATACGATAGAGACCAATTTTCTGATCTGATAATTACTACCTAATGATCTTTAACAATTTATCTCATGTCACTAATATCATTGAGCAATTATACACAGAAAATATCAGCAGGCGCAGCGAAAACAGTGAGATCATAAAGAGACAACCATGCACAATAGAAACAACATATTTTTCCTGGGGAAACACAACCTTGGGAGAAAACCCAGCGATTTTTCTTCTAGGAGAAATTATTCATTGTTGGGAAATCCATAGACGTAGCAGTTAAAACGATTTCCCTTATTATGACATTAACTTGTGATGTTTTTCATTATTAGTATTAGATTTCTTAATTGTCCTTTCTTATCATCAAGATTAATGCCAAACAACAAAAGAAGAAAACACAAGATATCGGCACGCTGCCAGGGCAAAACCCCCCTCGAGGGGAAAACCCAGTCACAAATTCTTCCTTTAGTAGATTCAAGATGAGACAACCAAGACCCTTACAACTTAGATTCGAGACTAACTCCATCCATCAAGTCAACCTTGTCATGCTTCAATTCCATTTCTCCTATAGCAGTCAGTCTTCTTTACTTGTCCTTGAAGAGATCACCTCTGCAACCAATCCAAGCTCCTTTATGTACCAAACTGAAGTCACCTTCCTTCTGAAGTAGCACCGAGCTGAAGTAGCACCGAGCACTCTTGTGATATCCAAACCTTTTACTGTAAAGACACTGAACATGTATCTCTGAAAAACACTATACGAATTCTCTGAGATCCCCGAAATTCTTCACAGAGATACCTAAAACTTTCTCTCTGAAATCTGAGCTTCTGTTCCATGAGAAATGTGAGCTTCTAGGCTTGTATTTATAATTGATTCCACATTGAAATGAGCCGACATAACCAGGTGAGGAGATGTGTCATTGTAGTGAGCTGACATGTGTTTTTCTGAGTTTAGCCAATATGATAAGGATTATTTTAACAACAAGGAGACTACATGGATGGAGGAGTCTTCACATTTTTACTTTGTCAATAACCTAGAGCCTACAATGGAGGCTTGACCTATACAATTGACCCAAGCGTGAAACCCATGCTTTAACAAGTCAAATAAAATAATAAGAAAAAAAATTTGACAAATATATTACATTTTGACTTCAAGTACAATAATGAAGACCGAACCTAGTTACATTTTCCAACGCTCCCTCTTAACTAGGGAGGTATTCATATTTACATATAACCAAGGAGGTACATGGAAGATCTCAAACCACATCATCTATGAAGAAGTTTAGGCACAGCAATGCCATGGACTAGATTCCTGACCAGGGCAATCTATCCATTGGGCTCTCAATAATTTAGGCACCGCAATGCCACAGACTAGATTTCTGACCGGGGCAATCTATCTGGGTGGGACTAAGATGGACTCAAGTTTTCAGCCTCTCTAGGTACCATCAGGCTTACTTGCTAACCATCAACCCAAGGATCCAGGTGTGTGTAGAGCTCAATGACCAACGCCACCTTTCCAACTTTGGGACCTAGACATCACCACAAGTGTCGGCCAGATGTCCTCCCAAACAATGCTTCACTCACAAAGCCTCAACACTCCTTGATCCGACAGATCAAGTATAACAAATGTCTCCCGATCAAATTGATAGGTAAGCAGCATGCTATCAAAACTTTCGAGAGATTTACCTGTACAAACACAACCCCAATCAATAATATACTTTTACATGTACATAATCAATTACAAAGCTTCGGTATCTTCCAGACAACTTGATGTTGCTTCTCAACTTTCCATAGTAGGACTATCAACTGAATCTTTGACAGAAGATTCCTCAATCATACATTTTCCTTCCTATTTTTCATGCAGCAACATATCCTTTGAACTTCATCCTTTAATCAAAACCAAGCTATGCCCTCCCTCTTAACCAAGGAGCATCTCTTCATCCAGACCCTCTTAATCTTAGGGAGATCTCTTCTATTCAGGCTTCCTCTGGGAGATTAGCTTCTTCATCGGAGAATCTTTCATGGTTTCCATCCTTCTTATCAGAGTCATTCATATATCATGCTTATCACATCAACTTTATTTATGATCATCTTCACCAATCTTGAAAATGATGTACCTGCACAACTTACATAGCAAGTACAACCAAAATTATAGAAGCATGAAATTAGCCATATCAAAATTTTATAACAACGGAAGCATTTAGACTAAACATAATCAGCAAGAGACTATACTTCAATACCTCAACTTTTTACCCAGGGTCAGTTACAAACCCTAAATCATGTTCATAGCTCTTCAAGATTTCAAACTCATTATTCTAGGATTCCAATATTCTTTCAATGGCAAGTTCTTTTATATAGAAAACCCTAGAAACAAATCAAATCAGTGAATCTAACAACTTTTAGAATTCGTGTATAA
This sequence comes from Pinus albicaulis, assembly GCA_034641835.2. Taxonomy (NCBI): domain Eukaryota; kingdom Viridiplantae; phylum Streptophyta; class Pinopsida; order Pinales; family Pinaceae; genus Pinus; species Pinus albicaulis. Next base: position 635,856,675 of record CM076572.1, read on the forward strand.
AATATTTCGGTGAAAATCACATTCAAGCAGATTTTGTCGACGCGTTTCGAACCAGCCATTATGGTTCATCATCAAGACAAGATGAGAAATCTGATCTAGGACACACTTTAAATAGATAAGGAAGCTCCAACTAGCCGTTGTAGAATAATGACTAATTTGACTGGAATAAGAAATTTAATATAAAACAAAATAACAGTTGTATTAATATTTCATTCTCCTTTTCTGTTATTTATTAATTTATTTATTATGATTATTATTATTATTATTATTTATTTATTATTATTATTATTTATCTATTTAATTTATTTTTTTTAAATTACCTATTAAATATTGTAAATAAGAATTTATTAAAATCATAAATCCTATAATTAATAATGTTAGATCATTATTAATTAAGAATATAAAAATATTATATTATATTCAAATCATTTAATTATTAAACAAATAAAAATAAATAAATAAATATTAATACAACTGTTATTTTGTTTTATATTAAATTTCTTATTCCAGTCAAATTAGTCTTTATTCTACAACGACTAGTTGGAGCTTCTTTATCTATATAAAATGGGTCCTAGATCAGATTTCTCATCTTGTCCTGATGATGAACTACACTGGCTGGTTTGAAACGCATCGACAAAATCTACTTGAATGTGATTTTCACCGAAAGATTTTATACACGATTTATGGATCATAGAAGCCAAATTCCTAATAACTTTTAGAATTCATATGTTAGACTCCTCACAAAGATTTCATACATATCTTAGATTTCATACATGAGCTTCAACAATCAAAAACAAGCACAGCTTAATTAACATAATGGAAAGCATCTACTAGGGTTTGATGTAAAACCTAGATTTCCACCATCATCCTAGAACTTCAAAACTTTGACTACAGCTTGTTTCCAAACCCTAGGACTTAAGACCATTAGTAATTTGGTCAACACATATATCTAGGAGATTATCATCATGCATAAGCATATCATATGTGAGACAATATTGATACATTAGACATATACTAACCTAGAATAAGCTAGGGTTTCAACCAAATGGACATATACCTAGGGTTTCATTTCTAGGACTCTAAATACATAACAAGGGTTTTTCTTATAAACCCAACCAAACCCTAAAGATCTAGGGTTTCATAACATAGCGAAGCAAACCCTAGTATTCCAAAATTTCAAAGATTCAGGATCTCATACGAACATCATCCAACCCTAAGAACTTCAAATAGCATTTCACAATAACCCTAAGCAATTTAGGGTTTTAGACATTCACATTAGCATACTCTTAGGTTAGGGTTTTCCAGAGAACCTATCTAGGGTTTTATAAAATCAATTAAGAATGTGAGGAAGGGTAGATTTATCGAGAGATGAATCACCCTAAACAAGAATCTCTATGATTTAATATAGTTGGACATAATGATGTTAGTAATAATAATATATGAATAAACATTTACTATAGGGAAATCAATATTTTGTAATTTAAAACATACCTTTGTTTCTTGACAAACCTTATAGGGACTCCTTGAAGTGCCATGATATTTTGTACCTGTAACAAATACTTCTAGACAGAATATGAGATACCTAGAATATGATTTTAGCTCTCAATTTATAACGTAGGATTTTATATGAAAATCAAGTTTATTCTAATTAATACTAAGATTTTACTTGACATCTTAGATTGCTTTAAAAATCGTAGAAGGTAAGGTTTAAGGTTCTTTTATCTAGGCTAGAATTATATGGACCATGAAAGCTTATAAATATTCGTACCTTGAGTTTTCATACCTTGAACTTCTGTAATTGAGAGATCAATGATTGAGAAGACTTGATGCTCTCCCTGCAAATTGTAAACACATTGTTAGAAGACTAAATTACAAAGATCACAACACTTATTTGTGTTAGAAGTTGTTCTCAATCTTGTTGAAGGCTTGGAAGAAAATAGTTGATCACTCTGAATTTAATCCAAACTAGATCACTGTGACACTTGATCAAAAGCATTTGAACATGTATCTCTTTCAGATTGTGAATTCATCGATCCTTATTCTCTGAAGGTTGATCTGAATTTATTTATTGTGATATTTCTTCTCTGTAATATCACCAAACTGTTGTCACTGTGATACTGAAGTTGATGTGATAGCTTTCGAATTGAGGTTACTGATGTGAAACCGAACTAAAAATGGCACTCAAACTATGAGCACCAAGTCATGTATCACCGAATCTGTGGAGTCTTCAAATTGTAGTATTAACACCAACACCCTTTTCATCGAGACCTACTCACTGTTGAGAGCACTGATCATAGCACCGAAGTCATTTCTTCACTGAAAGCATGCTAGGACTGTATCATCACTTAAAGATACGAACTGTGGAAGCGTAGAGATTATTTTTACACCCTATCCGAGCTCTTTGTAATGACAACGAAACATTTGTTTTGATATCTCGATCATATCACTTCACTGGCACTGAGTTCTGTCACTGAGATTTCATTGAATATATCAACACTTCTCACTGTGAATTATCACCGAGAGTCTCCATTGTGGCTACTGTAATGTGAGTTTATTTTTGTAGTTGACCGAGACTTGTCCACTCTAACATCACTGAAATGTATATACTATATTAGCATCAAAACAGTAATAGCACCGGAACTTCACTGTAGTATATCACTGAGATTTCTCTGAGATATCCGAACTGTGATCCGAACAGTGATGTCCGAATTTCAGAGATAATCTGAATTCTTTTCTGTGGTGGCAGCACATGATCTTGTGGTAGTAGCTCAATATTTCCTCCTGAAATGATGTTCAACCGAACTATTACTTTACTGTGATCCACCTATGATCTGAACTCTATTAAGGCATACTGGAGTCTATTAACTGAGATTCTTTCATCAAACTGTGATCATCACAAGTTTACTTCAGAAGTTGATCTGTTTTATTACACTATGATTTGCACCAAACTGTTTTACTGAGGCTTCTACTGAGCTTACTCCTGTAGTGTCTGCACTAAGATCTTCACCAAGGTATACAGAAATCCATCACTGGGAATACTGCCTTTGACCATGACCATAGCTCTGATACCATGTTGGGAAATCCATAGACATGGCAGTTAAAACGATTTCCCTTATCATGACATTAACTTGTGATGTTTTTCATTATTAGTATTATATTTCTTGATTGTCTTTTCTTATCATCAAGATTAATGTCAAACAACAAAAGAAGAGAACACAAGATATAGGCACGCTGCCAGGTCAAAACCCCCTCGAGGGGAAAACCCAGACACAAATTCTTCCTTTAGTAGATTCAAGATGAGACTGCCAAGACCCTTACAACTCAGACTCGAGACTACCTCCATCCATCAAGTCAACCTTGTCATGCTTCAATTCCATTGCTCCTACAGCAGTCAGTCTTCTTCATACTTGTCCTTGAAGAGATCACATCTGCAACCAATCTGAGCTCCTTTATGTACCAAACTAAAGTCACCTTCCTTCTGAGGAATCACTGAGCTGAAGTAGCACTGAGCACTCTTGTGATATCCGAACCTTGTAATGTAAAGACACCGAACATAATTCTATGAAAAACCCTATATGAATTCTCTGACATCACCGAAATTCTTCACAGCGATACCTGAAACTTTCTCTCTGAAATCCGAGCTTCTGTTCCATGAGAAATGTGAGCTTCTAGACTTGTATTTATAGTTGATTCCACATTGAAAGAAGCCGACATGTCCAGGTGAGGAGATATGTCATTGTAGTGAGCCGACATGTGTTTTTCTGAGTTTAGCCAATATGATAAGGATTCTTTTAACAGCAAGGAGACAACATGGATGGAGGAGTCTTCACATTTTTACTTCGTCAATAACCTAGAGCCTACAATGGAGGCTTGACTTATACATTTGACCCAAGCATGAAACCCATGCTTTAACAAGTCAAATAAAATAATAATAAAATTCTTTTCACTTTCGTTTGACAAATATATTACATTTTGACTTCAAGTATAATAATGAAGACTGAACCTAGTTACATTTTCCAACATTCTTCAGCAAGTTTTACAAATCCAAATTGTTTAGAAATCTATGCCAATATCCAAGTCCAAATACCAGTCAAACCTGGTCAGTTTCCAGCAAGTCAACGCTGGTCAAACCAACTAAAAATACAAAAGTCAAAGCTGGTCAAACAGTTAAATTTCAGCCTGCAGTCATGCTCACTCTTGCGATCAACTCAGCCTGCGGTCAGATCCATACTATGGACAACTCTGGTCAATAGTCAAACTCGATCAAACTCAAACTAGGTCAAATTTTAGTGAATTAGACCTCTTTTTGTTCACACGTGCAGCACTCTAGAAGAGAGAGGATGTGATGATTGAATGATCAAGGTGAAGTGTCACATCATGTATATATACAAGTCGAATGGGTTGAATTTTGACCAACGGACACACCCTTTCATGGTGGGGCCTATTACCACACAGTCTAGCAGGGCCCTAAGGCAGGGAAACCTAAAGGAAAACTACTAGACTAAGTGACAACAATGGGACAATGACCCACTGTCACCTTAGTCAAGGTCCCATGCTCTTTATAGACTTTCACTAATGGGAGGAGACCCAGTAGGAAAAGAATCACTTGGAATGAATAGGTCAATGATTTAGGTGTGAAATGATTCCACTAAACCCATTCAAGGAGAGACACAATATTGTTTCAATGCTTCAAGAAAGCTAAAGGCTCTCCAATAAAGGCCTAGGAAGAGGTCAAGACTAAGGGTTTAAGATATGCAATGGTAATATGTATTTCTAAGGTCAAGACTCTAGGAGATGAAATAAGACCTTTCAAAGGAGTTCTATGTGATGATTTTAATGCTACTAAAAGGTTCTTTGCTCTCTTTGAAAGATCTAGGAAAGGCTTGCACTAGACCTAGGGTTTTGTGACTAAGCGTGGGGAGAAATGCTTCCAAGGTGCTCACTAGGTCAAGGCAAGGGAGGAGAAAGGGTCTCCTATGATTTATTTCACCGAATACAATGCTCATACAACCCTTAAGAGAGCCACCTATCCAAGGAAATACAAGCTAGGTTTTCCTTCTAGGGCACACCTAGGGCACAAGAATTTATGGATGAGTCACCGTGAGAAATTAACCAAAATTGGATATTCTCAAGACAGGACCTCAAGGAAGAATCTTATCTGAACGGAATCCAAAAATTCCTCTAAAGGATTTCACTTGATACCCTAGCTAGTTGTCCGATAAAAGAGAGGCCGAAATATTTGGAGAAAATAAGGAAGAAAGAGAAGTTGATCACCGAACGACTTAGTCCAGTGCCTTTTCCCTTGGGTTTATGGAGTCTTAGATGCATTAGATAAGCCAAATTTGTGTTCAAGAAGGCTAAAAGATGATGCCCTAGCTACCAACTTTCAACAATTACCTACTATTAGAATATAGAGTTTCATGAAGAAAAATAACATTTCATTACAAGGAACATTCAATGCATGCTATACCATGAATAACATATGCAAGAGCCAACCAAATAGCTTTCAAAATGATCTTCAACGAAATTAGGGCACAATAGAATTTATTCTAGTTGCAGCAATTACATACATTAGGCAATTTGCAAAGAAAGATTTTATCAACAAGAGAACTTACAAAATAGTCATGTGATATATCCATCCATATTCAAGAAGTAGCTCCAAGACTAGATCAAAAATCAGCTCCAAATATCATATTGCATCCAAGATACTCCAAAGATTTCGAGAGAAAAAGCGTGAATTGCCTAAGAGAGTTGAAAATCCCAAGTGAAGATAATGAGTTCTCACAAACGAGACTCTTTTATATTTATATGAGTCTCTCTAAACCAAATTAGCCAAATGAGCCCCCAAATTTATTAAATAACGCGCTAAGAACAAGCCTTGGTCACAAGCCGACCAAGTAGCTATCACAAGTTATGAATAAGCCAATCCATATGCAGGCCGAGTTGATGACGACATGACGATGTAGGGTCATTGGAAGGCCACGTCGAGTCCTCTAAGTGCCATGATGAGAGAGAGGGCTCCAATAAATATGAATTAGGTGATGGCCCCTAATTTTCCATGCAAGTCATCATGTGGTGCCCCATAGTGGGTTTGGGGCACAAATACTGGTCTAATGGGTCTCCTAATGAAAGATAAGCCTATAGACTGCTCCAAATGAGGGCTCAGATGATGGTGCCTACCCCCCCAAGTCTGAAACGTGAGACAAACCTCCTTTGGGCCTTGGATCAAATGCCATGATCATGCTAAGCAGGTTGAGGCACACTAGTCCAAGTGCATCATCTTGCAAATAATGGGGGGAAATGAACAAATTGCTAAAGTGTTGAGGGTGCCCATGGCATGAAATGATGCTCTTAACACATGATGGAGTCCCATGGCTCTCAATGCATCCCCTAGTGTGATGTTCCCAATTTTTGTGCATACAAAAATCACTTGAGTTTTGCAAAATTTTGGAAATATTAAAAAAGGGGAAATATTATTTTGTGAGAAAAGGAAGAAATTATTATTTTAATGGGATGGTGGCAAAATAATATTTTATTGGAGGAGAAAGGCAAAATATTATTTTAATGGAGAATGACGGCAAAATAATATTTTATCGAAGAATGAAGGAAAATTATTATTATTTTATTGGATAATGGCGGCAAAATAATATTTAATTGAGAAAGGAGGCAAATTATTATTTTATTTAAAATGGCAGCAAAATGTCTCCTAGTGGAAAATGGACCCCATCAATAAAATAATAGAGAAAAAAGAGAATCTAGAAGCTAGAAGAAGGCTCAAGGGAGAATTATAAACAGAGGATTGGACTCAATTGGAAGGCATTCTATTCTATCATTTCTATTTGACATTGTGAAGAAGCTCAAGCAAGTTTCAAGAGTTTCAAGCGAAACTCAAAGCTAATTTCGGTGGACTTCGAGTGCTACCCTAGTTAGCTATTGGGGAAGATCATTTCAGATCTTCCAATAGTGCTCATTGCAGGGTTCAAGAGGGTTCATTTCATCCTTATTCATTGCTGGTCAAGTTCATCTCAATGAAGACCAAGTTTATTATTGTGAAAGAGGCCGAAATCCTCTATTCCGTGGGTCAAGTTCAGTTTTTCCAAGGGGTCGAGTTCCCCTGTCAAGAGGGCCGCATTCATTCTTACACTCAGCTGGCTGAATTCTATAACAAAGGAAGTATAATAACCAGTCACAAGGGAGCTTGAATCTGGTCTTTGTCTTGTGGGCGTGTTGTAATCAATGAATGAATTGAATTGATTTACAATGAGCAGTGAAACTCAATAAATAATACCACTGTATTTACAAAAACAGCAAGTTTCTACTAAGAAAGTAGAAATAGCAAGTTTCTACTAAGAATATAGAAACAGCAAGTTTCTAACAAGAAACTGCTAATTACAATCATAAATGAGCAGTAAACACTAAAATAGCATTATTCCAATACCCTCCCTTAATGCTCAATCTATTTACAACACAGATAGACCCTCTGAATTTTACAAACTTATCAGGACCAAGAGGCTTGGTGAAGATGTCTCCTGGCTGCTCCGTTGTGGGAACATATAGTAACTGAATGGATCTGTCTTCAACAAGCTGGCGAATGTAGTGACAATGAGTTTCCACATGCTTTGTTCGTTCATGGAAGACTGGATTCTTGGCGAGTTTGAGCACTCCCTGATTATCACAGAACAAGGGAGTAGGACCTGTCTGGGAAACATGCATATCCGCAAGCATACGTCGAAGCCAAACTGCCTCGCAAGATGCCTTAACTGCTCCCCGATATTCTGCTTCTGTCAAGGAGAGAGCCACTGCCTGCTGCTTCTTACTAGCCCATGTGATAGCGTCGGATCCTAGACTAAACACATACCCAGCTGTAGATTTACAGTCATCAACCGAACCAGCCCAGTCTGAATCTGTGTAACCATTGAGTGTAGGATCTGAACTCTAAGTGTACAGAAGTCCATAATCAGGGGTTCCTCTTACATAATGCAGCACACGCTTTGCTGCTATCCAATGATCAGCTTTAGGAGCTGACATGAAGCGTGAAATGTAGCTCATTACAAAATTGATATCAGGTTGAGTGGCAGTAAGGTAGATGAGGCTGCCCACTAACTGCCTAAATAAAGTTTCATCCACAAGTGGTGACGATGACTGAGCTGAAAGTTTGAGCCCTGGTTCCATAGGAGTCGTGGTAGGTTTGCAACCCTGCATTTTGAACCTTTCCACAAGATTTCTAGCATACTTGGACTGAGAGAGAAAGATGTTGTTCTTAGTCTGCCAGACTTCCACCCCTAAACAGTAATGAAGAAGCCCCAAATCTGTCATATCAAAAGTGTTGCACAAATCCTGTTTGATCCCATGGATCAAATGTGCTGAACTGCCAATAATAATAAGATCATCCACATAGACAACCACAAACAGAATATCATCACCAGTATGTTTGATATACAGGTTTGCATCAGATGGACTCCACTGAAAACCATGATCTATTAGGTACTTATCAATTTTCATGTACCAAGCCCGAGGGACTTGTTTTAGACCATAGAGTGCTTTTACTAATTTACAAACTTTCTGTGCTTGATCGGCAACCTTGAATCCTGGAGGTTGCGTCATGTAGACTTCTTCCTATAAGTCACCATTCAGAAAAGCACTCTTTACATCCATTTGATGGACTTTCCAACTGAACTGAGCTGCTAAGGCAAGGACAAGTCGTATGGTACTCATCTTGGTTGTAGGAGCAAAGGTCTCCTCATAGTCTATGCCTTCTTTCTATGAGAATCCTCGAGCAACAAGACGAGTCTTATACTTGTCGAGGGTTCCGTCAGCTTTGTATTTCACTTTATACACCCATTTGCAGCTAATGGGTGTCTTCCCTGCAGGAAGATCAGAAAGGGTCCAAGTGTGATTCTTCTGAAGACTCTGGAATTCAGCCTCCATAGCCTGTTCCCACTCAGGGATGCCCTTAGCCTCTGAATAGGTTTGAGGCTCAAAAACATTGTGTATGTTAGCCATAAGAGCAAAATTTACTGTAGGCTTTTGTTTGCTCTTATTTCTGGAAGTTCTACCTTAAAGGAGTTCATTATCCCGAAGATCACCAATAGTTTTAGCCCACCATTTAGGCCGGAGAGTAGAAGAACCAATATCTGGAGGAGGTGGAGGAGGCTCAGGAACAATAGGAGCAGCAAGAGGAGGACTATTTTCTGAAGGAAGCTCAGGTAGTGCATCATCAAAGACTGATGCTGCATCATCCCTCCCATTAGGTGGACCTAACGGAAGAAAATCACTGTGAGGTTGATCCTCAGAACACTGCTCAGAAGGAAGGGACTGAAAGAACCCTCTGTCTTCAAATACCACATCCCGACTGAAGATAAGATGATCAATGTCTATATCTATCAGCCTATAGGCCTTGTGGTGATCACTATACCCTGTCATCACGAGTTTTTGGCTTTTGGAATCCAACTTAGAGCGCTTAGCACTAGGAATCCAAACATATGCCACTGAGCCAAAAACTTTGAGATGGTTGATCTTAGGCTTTCGACCAGACCAAACCTCTTTTGGAGTCTTCCCTTTAACAGCCAGAGTAGGTGATCGATTAAGAAGATAGATTGCAGTAAACACTGCTTCAGCCCAAAATTTGTTTGGAACACTCCTATGTTGTAACATAGAACGAGCCATTTCAACAACCGTACGGTTGCGACGTTCTACAACACTGTTCTGCTGAGGAGTGTAGGGTGTGGTTAACTGGCGTTTGATGCCATGGGTATCACAGAAGTTGGAAAAAGCAGAAGAACAAAATTCCCCCCCCCCGTTATCTGTCCTAAGAGTTATGATATTACAGCCAAACTCTTTTTCAACTAAGGACTTAAACTTCTGAAAGATGCTAAATACATCAAATTTATGTTTTAAAAAGTACACCCACATTTTTCTACTGAAATCATCTACAATGAGCAAAAAATATTTGCAATCAGTGACTAAAGATGTATTCATAGGACCACAGATATCAGCATGAATTAACTGGAGTACCTTAGATGCACGCCAAGATTCTCCATCCTTGAATGAAGACCGATGTTGCTTGCCAGCTTGACAGGCGTCGTACACTCCCAAATGTTGTGTCTGAATATCAGGTAACCCTAACACAAGTCCCTCTCGAGATAGCTGAGAGAGATACTAAATGTTTAAATGCCCATATCTTTGATGCCACAGAGTGCTGATAGGAGAAACATGAGCTACTAGAGCCACTTCTGGGGAATCACCGGTGTCAAGAAGCCTATATAGACCATGATCCTCTAGGCCAACAGCAACCATAAGCCGAGTGTCCCTCTCAATAATGGAGCACTTGTGCGCACTAAACACCACATCGAGCTGAGGAGAGTTTCTCATAATCTGGCTGACAGACAACAGATTAATTTCCATACCAGGAAAATAGTACACATTCAGGAAGATGAGTGTGTGCCCACCAGACTGGATCTGAACTGTACCTCTGCCAACCACCATGTACTTCTCACCTCTGTCGAAGACCACGGAATCACTGAAAGATGAGAAGTTAGTAAACCAGTCACGCCTGTGAGAGAAATGATGTGATGCACCAGAGTCAATGTACCAGGCAGATGATGGGGCGTGATCTTAGTACCTTTTAGCCATAAAGGCATAAAAAGCAGATTCCTTCTGCTCGAAATGTTCTGCGACATTTGCTTGCTGATGAGACCCTCCCTGCTTCTTCTGTTCAGAAGCAATCCTCTATCGGCAATTTTTCTTCAAATGACCAAACTTGTGACAGTAATTACACTGCACATTTTTCTTCTTATCAGGATCATAAGACTGAGAAGAACCTGTCTTCTGAAATGACTGAGAGGGCTGATATTTGGCAGCAAAAGCATTTTCTAAGGAGGCTGATGAAGCACCACTACCAAACTGTTGTTTCCAATGATCCTGCTACAGAAGTTTGATGCATAGCTCTGGAAACTTCAAATCAACATTAGTGGAGGTAATGTTGAGAGTTTCTATAAAGTGTTCATAAGATTTTGGTAGACTTTTCAGGGTGATGACTACCATATCTTCTTCTTCCATGGTCCGACCAATGGCTTCGAGCTGATCTCGAATGGCTTTAATCTTGTTAAGATGTTCCTATAAAGACATGTGTTCGTCCATCATGATGGAGAACAACTGATTCTTTAGAAAGAAAGCTCTGCTCTTGTCGAATGTCTCGTGCAATTCCTTCAAATGTTTCCAGATTTCGGCAACTGTCTTGCCAGAAGGGATCTGTGGTAACTGATCATCAGTTACAGAGAGTTTGAGAAGCATAACAACCTCTCGATTTCGATCATCAAACTTATCTTGATCTGCAACAGGTGTACTAGGACGAGGCTCTTTGCCCAAAATGCGCTGGTCAAGACGCCTATATTCAAAAATGGTCAACATTCTCTGTTTCAAGATGTTATAATTGTTGCCATTAAAGCGTTGATTGCCTTCCAACATCAGATTGGTTAGTGAGGCCATTGTCGGATATCTTAGATCACTGATCAAAGATTGCTCCGATGCACAAGTCCAGGATCAAACCCCATAAACCTCAGAAATGAACAGAATAAGAGGGAGATTCACGACATACAGATCAAAACCCATAAACTCCACAATTCAGCTCAAAAATACGAATGGTCAGCCAAACGTCAGCAATCCTTTTTCTGATTGAAAAAAAAAAGAATAACAGAGGAAATCCGATACAACTAAAATTCAATGCCCAAAAACAGCATTTCACTAACCACAATTACTACTGCAATACCAAAATGACAGGACATGCAGGAAAGTGGCAGCAACAGCAAGATAGAAGGCGCAGTCTCGGAGATCTGCCAGAGAAAAATTTACCCAAATGATGAAAAGTTGCAATCTGAAAGATCAGTGTATCGAAAACAGTATTTCATGAACTACAATACGTCAATAGTGAGGAGAAACGAGCAACATTCTGGAAGAAATCTGGGCAGCGTTTGATGAAGGGATGCCCCGTAAGATAAGTCGAGCCACAGGGGATCAGAGAAATACAGATGCTATGCAATCAATCATATCTGGGAACCCAAAGCGATAACTCGTCAAGGGGATTAGCAGCGGGGATAACACACCAGACGCCCGTAAACGAGAGATTAGATGGCAATTTAACAGTGTCACACTGTCTGCGTCAATCTGAAGGCAGAGAGAGAGGCCCTGCCCGATTTATAAATTGTAATTCTTATCGAAATGGTGGCTCAGAAATTGTGACGCCAAAAAAAAAATTTCAGACTTGTAGAGAGCTGTTTCGAAATGAAGCACAGAATTTTTCAAATAATGAAGAATTATTTCGAAAAAATACCTAAGCTCTGATACCACAATCAATAAATGAATTGAATTGATTTACAATGAGCAGTGAAGCTCAATAAATAATACAACTGTATTTCCAGAAACAGCAAGTTTCTACTAAGAATATAGAAACAGCAAGTTTCTAACAAGAAACTGCTAATTACAATCATAGATGAGCAGTAAACACTAAAATAGCATTATTCTAATGTTACTGGAAGACGGGATTGATATTTTTCTCATTTGCTGAAGTTCATACCTACTGAGAGTGACATTGTGTTGAAGGATGAGTTGCTAGACAAATTTCCTTGCTGGCTGTAGCATTACTGTGGGTCAATTTTACCTCTTCTGGCTGCTATCACAATCTCTGTGCGAAAGTTATGGAGATTCCTTAATTACATGTGTGCAGAGGGTGTCATTTAGGAGAAAAAGGGAGCCATAAACACTGCTGAGTTTGTACAATGAGGAAAAGCTGATCATACTCCAGAAAATTAAGCTCATAATTCAAGGGGTCAACGCTGGTCCATTTCTGCCTTCAGAGCTGATTTTGTCACTTATTTATAAGCCTCCAAACCAGGTTCTATTGCCCTTATTCGCTCACTGTATATGCTGATTTCAAGCTAAGAAATGGACTGTTTATGACTTGGTACTATCTTCATATTGTCTTATATCAGCAATATATAAAACTTATGGGTTTAACATCAGTTTGTGGGTTGAGATATAAATGTCTATGGCTGATTACTTTCCATGGCTCTCTTATCAGTACATACATTTTGTAACATGATGCTGTGTAATTCTAAATTAATTTCATGAGTGGAAAGGAGTCATTTTTCTATTGTATAGTGCAGATCATTGGTGTATCTCTTATCGAGTTTAATCTGAATGGTATAATGTTGTTTGGAAGTGTTTTTGGGCATTTTTCTAGCATTGTGTTTTTCATCTAAAATTAAATTGAAGAAAGGTTCACCTACAGTAGTTCTACTCTCAAATTGTTTAACAAAACCTCTCGCTAAAGAAAACCCACAACTCAGAAAACCAAGTACCATTTGGAAGAAATTTGAGGGAATATTACAAGGGATGTCAATATGATCTTTTGGTTGGCTTGGGCCCCAGTTAAGTTGCCCAGCCCATGATGAAACCACCTTCCAATGCGTTTTCTCAGCATCAGGTACAATAATTCAATAGTGCATCTAAGTGAACAAAGCTTGTTAATCAAGGGCACGAATGAGACTTGATAATGGGCTTCCCTTCCAAATTTGGGCCTTTAAACATGTAACAGTGTTACCTCCCTAGGTAGGAGTGGTTAATAAACAACCTTATTAGGTATTCCCGGCCCCTAAAGGCAAATATGTGAAAATTCCAAGTCCTAGATCTGGAATCCTACTATAGCAAACTGAATTAACTTCACCTACTTGTAAATTACATTAACAAGTTATTTGCAAATTTCTTCTGTAAATACTGAAGCAATTACTAAAGCAGCCTTCACTTAATTAAATTAATATGTGAAACAAGGAACTGAGCAAAAGAAAAACATCACACAGGACACCGTTGTTTTTGGACAAATGTCCCTCGAAAAACCCAATGCGGGAAAACCGATGCAGTAAATCTGAGGGTTTTATTATTAATCAACAATTATATCTGAATACATCTCTGAATATCTCTCCAAACAATTCATACAGAGAATATCACTGACAGAGAAAAAATAGTGAGATTACCTCACTCTGCAAGTCTCGGCTGATCCAGTAGCTGAAATGACAAGCCCCTAGCACCCACTGCGCTGCCTCTGCGCAGTGATTGTGTAGTCCTGCGTGGGGACCTTTGAAGGACTGCGTCACCTCCTCTGCTGGATTGATCTGCTCTCAAAAAATCCAATTCCAGCCTTCCTGGGTCAGAATCCCAATCTCCCAACAAAATCTCGGACTATAGCTCGGAAACGTTGTGCTGCCTCTGCGTGTGGCCTGCGTGGCCCTGCGTCACCCTCTCTGGGTGCTGCATCATCCTCTCTGGGCACTGCATTGCCTCCTCTGTGTCTATCTCCGCCTCTCTATTGAGTATTCTTAGCCCTGCAGAAGATCGTCCGACCAAAACTGTCTCTTCCCCTCAACTGCGTGAGAATCTCTCGATCAAAGTTTTCCTCTGAGCACTGCTCACTTCAGAAAATTCGATCTCTTGATCTCTCGGTGTGTCTTTCCAAATGACTCTAAAGTCTTCTTTATAGTCTTCTCGTTGAGACTTCAATGGCCGAGATTAGATCTTCAATCAACGACTAAGATTACATTTTGACTTGATCTACTTTTTCTAGAAGTTACACCCATAGTTTAGATTAATACCCATTAATTATTTTAATTTCTTAAGTTTAGACTTAGGGTCTAATTAAAAATAATTAATGTATTAAATAAAACCGTCTCTGGGTGGAATTTCCCAAAACAATTTCTGGGTTATGTGGAATACATGTGTCTAAGCCTCGCCACAAAGTTTGAGACTTAGAGCACATCCGATGCTACCACAAATCAACAAAGGATAGGTCCAAAGTACATCCTTCAATTCATAGGGTTCATGTGAATAATGATGAGATGGATGGGAACACAGGGGTCTCAAAGCCAAATGCCATGGGTTCAAGGGTGGTAATGATGAGGGATGCCCACATATTTAGGTGTATAGGTGTAGGAGGGAGCAATTGTGGATACATGAGTTACCTTGGCATTTGTTTTTCCACCCTTCTTCATTTTCCTTTTGTCTTTTCTTGATTTTTATTTGTATTACTACTCGGGGCTCCAAGAGATGAGAGAATGTTTTGTATGATATAAGCAGTTATTACGCCCTTAAGATGGGGCATTTCACCACCCACCAAGGATTGGGACATGCATGGGTTCCTTAATGATGTGAGGGCACTCACGGGGCCCTAGGAACTAGGGTGATGGCCATAATGAAGGGGTTGAGCTCATGTTTGGCTTTTGCCCACGTGCTAATATAATGTCCCGACCATCTTTTGCATTTTATAATATTCTTTCTTTTTTTTTGTTTCTTGCTTGTGGCCATGATATGCTTTTAACTTTTTTTTTCACTGCATCAACTTCTAGGGAAACATTTCCAGGCCCGACCCAAACATGTGGACAAGGGGAGGGGGTGTAACAACGCTTTATGGATCTAGAGAGGGAAGATGATGAAATAGGGCTTGTAATGTGTAGAGGGGAGTGAAAAACGTGAAATGGGAAAATGGAACCGCGCTACCAAAATCAAGGTTTCCCAAGTAGTGCCCTTCCTGAAGCTATAAGCCAATAGGGGAGATCCCACAGGACTAGGATTGAGGATTAACCCCCCATTTAAGATGAGGGAACAAGACTACAGTCAAAACCCTTCCTTCTCCCAAGTCACTCAATAATCCATGTCCAAAGTGCCCAAGGAAAAACAAGCATAAGCACCTGATTGCACAATGAAAAACATGCATTTAGGATTGGATTGCCCACCTTCAAACATATGCTCTCAACAAATGTGCAAGGGGGCATATGACTGGATCAGGGAGTAGAGATCAAATGGCACAATATATCGGCTACACTGGTGGCTGTCAAGGGTTGTTGGCTACCGGCTGAAGACAAATCTAGGAGAAAAATTTTCCTATGGGGTTGTTACCACTCAAACTAGCAGGGGGACCAAAAAGGGACTCTTAAAGGGACAATTGCTAGGTCAAGGGCAAAGATGGAGACTTAGCCTACTATCACCTCAGCTAAAGCTCCCTACTCTTTTCAGACTTTCACCGATGGGAGAAGACCCGGTATATAGAAAGTCACTTATGAAGGATAGATCAACAAATGGATATGAAGTGACCTCAATGATCCTTTCCCAGAAGAAAGTCAAGAATGGAACTTGCTTGCTCTTTAAGCAAGGTTTAAGGCTTTCTAAGAGGAGGGGAAGATTTAAGGGCTAGGTTAATGGAATGTGACTTGTAAAGGAGTTTCCCAATCCCTAAAATCCTTGCAAAACTCGGATTCCCAAGTTGACTTTGAAGAATTGTCTTTGATAAGAAATGGGACCTCACAGGGCTAAGTGGACCCAGCCTAGGTTAAGGGGAGGGAATTTAGCAACTAATGATGATCTTAACCTAAATAAGGAAGGGAAGAGGATCAATGAAATAATTTCCACTTAAAGGTGCCAAAATGATCCTATCAGGTACTAGCCTAGGGAACACCAGGGAAAAGTTCGGTCTCGAGGTTAGGGCTTGGGATATTTCACAATCCCACTGTCGGAATTTCTTCAAATTTGGAGACCTTGAGGACACACCTGCGTAGGAGAGGCCAGGAGAGCAAACTTTTTCTATGGCTATTTTGCCGAGAAAATGATACCCTAGGTGGCCCAGCGTGGCTAGACATAGAGAGAAGGAAAAAAGGTGAAGAAAAAATGGTTTTAAGGTGATCACCTTATGGTGGACCAGTACCTAATTCCTTTGGGGATATGGAGTAAAAAAGAATGAAGAAAATGGATTTCATTTCTAGCTCAAGGAGGCTCTAAGGGCAACTTCGTTTGGCATTAGGGCAAAAGAGAGTGACCTTAAAACGTTTATACTTCGTTTGCAAATCAAGATGGCTTATCAAGATGAATTCAATCTCTAGCAAAATTCATTCAACACACATGGACCATACATAGAAATATGTTATATAGAAACATAATTCCACAATTTAGCAGTAAATCCATGCAGCAATTAGCCCTAAAATAGTTAAAATCCCATTATCAATGCATGTGACAAAGTAAACAAAAATAGCATTAAGTTCATACTTACATGTAAGAGAATATATCCAACCATCAATACATTTGCCAATCAAGAAGCTCCAAGATTAGAAAATATAATCCAAACATCAAAATTCATCCATGCTCCAACTTCGTCCACCAAGAAGGAGTAGTGAAAATCTCAAAAGAGAGAATGATCCAATCCAAGTGATGATACAAAATGAATTCATGTCACTCATATTGATACACTTCTTAGGAGTTTGAATTAACTAAATGGGCCTACATTAGCCCCTAAAATAAAATAATGTGCAAAGTAACTAACTTTTGGTGACAAACCCACCAAACTACCTCATAAATAAAGTAATAAGCCTCTCAAGACATCAAATGATAAAGAATACATGTCGTTGGGCCCTTCAAGGGGCCTGATGAGATCCATAAATGTCATAATCATGAATAGGACCCTCAAAAGTGATGGACAAGGAGGTGGCCCCTTGTTCTCCAAACAATAAACCAGTGGTGTTTCCAGTGTGTGTGGGGGCACACAAATAACCTCATCGGTCTCCAAGTAGGTCGAAGATGCCTGTAGACCATCTGTAAGGGCTCAAATGATAGAGTAAATGATGCCACATCAATGTACAAGTCTTGGGTCACCTGCCAAGTGTATGGTGCAACTGTGGGGTCGATTGGGCATGGTGTCCCAGGTGCATCTTCCTTTTCCAATAGGTGGATCTTGAGCAACCTTTGAACATCTCTGGGAATCCATGGAGTGTTGTCTACTGTTGTGGAAGCCCATGGCTCTCCACACACAACCTACACGTGCCAATGTAGCCCTCTGGAGAGTTAGGACCCCCTAGAGGGAGACCAAACTCAAAATCGACACCATCTACAATCCAGCGTAAGATCCAATGCATCCCCTAGCCTTCCAGCACAACAAGTCATTAAAGTAATCGGGTAAAACAACTTACAAACCATGGACAACAAGTGGACACTTCATAATGGCATGCCCTTCCATAGTGGGCTTTGGCATGTGCTAATGTCTCCAAGTTCCAAAGGGGGTCAACCAAGTAGCTTATTAGGTGGTTTCTACCTTTAGAGGGGATAGTATGTCCAAGGTACATCTCTCAAATGGTGGTGGCATGTGACAAAGACGTGGATGGAACAAAGAATGAAAGGGGCAACCCTGGGCCACACATCGGGGTACAATGGTTGCTGGAATAAGGGAAGCCCACACCTGGGTATATAATGTATAGGAGGGAGAAATTGTGGTGCATGAGGTGCCCCGACCTTGATTTTTCCACCTTTCTTTATATGTCTTTTGCCTTTTATGACTTTTTCTTTGATTAACTGCTCAAGGCTCAAAGGATAAGAGCATGATGTGTAAGATATAGCAGTGGATACCCCCTTTAAGGTAGGGCGGCTCATTGCCCACCAGGAGTTGGGACAATCATGGGTTTCTGAATGATAAAGGAGGCTCATCTAAGGCCTATGGAACCAGGGTGATGGCCATGGTTATGGAGTAGAGCTCATGCAATGGATTTTGCCCACGTGTTAAATATGTTTGTCCCGACCATCTTTTGCATCAAGTGGTACATTTTCCTATTGAATGAATGTGACCATTTATGCTTTTACCTTTTCTTTTCAGCTGCTTCAACCTCTGGGGCATCGTTCCAAGCCTAACCCAAGGTGGGGGCAAGGGAAAGGGGAGGCTAACCCTATTTGGGCCCAGTGAAGAAATGTGGATCCATGCGGGAAGATGATGAATGGGGTTATAATAAATGGAAGGGAAATGATATATGTGGATGAGGGAGCAGGACCACGCAACCAAAATCAGGGTTTCCCAAGTAGTAGCACCCTAAAACCAAATGGTCAATAAAGGAGATCCCACGGGAGTAAGATCCAAGGGTAACATCCAAAAGAGTGTGAAAATTCCGCAATTGGAATCCTTCTACAGCAACTGGTTAAGTTTCTTCTATTTTGTTAAATAACTAAACAAAATTATTTATTGTTTGCTACCGCAAATAACAAAACTAACACACTGCAGTCTTCACAAATACATTGCGGAAGAAAATACAAGTGCGGAAACAAAATTGAACAAGAATAGATCACACACATCTGACATAGTTATTTTTGGACCAATGTCCCAGGAAAAACCCAATGCAGGAAAAGCAGTGCAGCAACTAAGGTTTTATATTATTATGCAATAATTATTTCTAAGTACAAGTCTATGATTGACAGATCTGTCACATCATGCAGAGAAACTTACAAGAAATAACTTGTGATACAAACCTCACTCCTCCACGGGAACCCGGCATTGAACAACACCCAAAACGGACTACCCTGCGCTATCTTTGCGCAGCAACTGCGTCACAGCTACGATTGCACTTTGTCTCTGCACTGGTCTCTCTATTGGCTGGAAACTGAGGCCTTCTGGCCTCCAAAAAATCTCTCAGGGATCTAGCACTGGCCAAACACTGTCACCTCAGCAAAAGTACAACTTCCCTTCAGGCTTTGCGCAGTGACTGTGTAAGCACTGCGTCACTAGCTCTGTGCTACCTTTGTGGTTCTCTTTGCCTCTTATGTTATGCACTCTCCGACGCAGGAATGATTCCAACTGGAATAACTGCCCCTCTCTACAAAATATCTCTCAATCAAAGTTTCTCTCTAAGCATTGCTCACTGAAGAAATTGATCTCTTGATCTTTACTCCGCCAAATGTGTTTTCCAAATGACCCTTCAAGCCATTCTTATAGTCTTCTTGTTGAAACTTTAACGGCTGGCCCAGATTAGATCTCTAATCAATGGCTAAGATTAAATTTTGACTTGATCCGCCTTTTCTAAAACATTCACAACCATATTCTATTAATTCACTTTAATTATTTGATTTTCCTAAGTTTAGACTTAGGGTCCCTTTAAAAATAATTAATTATTTTAATAAAATACAATCCGGGCGGAATTTCCCCAAACGATTTCTGGGTTATCTAGAATACATGTGTCTAAGCCTCTCTGCAAATTTTGAGACTTAGAGCACATCTGATGCTACCCCAAAATCAACAATCCCTCTTAGCGATGAATGTGTTCTAGCAATACACCCTCTGAGTACTGCTCTGACTTTGTAACATCTCCCTTTGCGCTATTGATGTCTGACATTGTTACCCATCAACTCTGCACAAACATTGCAACTGTACCGTTGCCGACACTATGACTGTCAACACTGCATCTGTACTACAACTCCCTCTCAATTCGGCATTGTGTTGCTGCTGACTCTGTCACTGCCAATTGCTACTGCACTGCATCACAGTTGCTTACTGCAACTGCAAAACATCCAAAATTGGACAAGTATGATGCATCTCAGTGAAGGAGTTGATTGCAATCTGCTGCTATCCTCTGCATTGTACCTCTGGAGATATTGCGCTGCTACTAGCTTCTGCACTCTTCCTTCCTGCACTACTGCCAACTCTACTCTGCACTGCTAAGACTCCGACGCTGCTAACTACTGCACTGTCACTTCAGCACTCCTATGCACCAACTGGCACCTGTCCATCCCACTACTTCTGATTTGGGCTGCCATAGCATGGTGATGATCCGAGAGGTGGACTCCTCAAGGATCCTGCCCAACTTCTAGATCCATGGGTCTACAACTCCAAATCACCCCACCTCCCTCCTCGAGGTATATGGGCAATTATCGGAAATTCCTCCTCTATCTTTGCTGCTCCAACATGAGGATCATGCTTCTCATCCTTGTCCTTCTTCCTGAGAGGACACTGTGTGGCGTAACGTCCCATCTCACCACACCAGAAGCATTTGATCTTTCAAAGATCCTTCTTCCTCCTGCGCTGCTCTTGTTGTCCCTTTGATGCAAGGGCTGCATTCTCCTCGTCCTCCTTCTTGACCTTCGAACCACTGTTGTTGTTGCTCTCAAGTTGACACTTGAGTAAGTCCCTCCTCATCTACTCCTACTGAAGAGTTTCCCACATCGCTTCCCAACCCGACAAAGTCTCTCTGCCTAGGATGCTCTAGAGTCTAGACAAAGACTTGATAGTCTTCGGACATGGAATTTAAGGCAAGTCTGACCATCTTTGTGTCCTGAGTGTGAAAAATTTTGAATGTTACTTATGCAGAAATCTACCGTTAGATCTGGTTATGCTCCTTCTACTTAACTAAGTTATTAACTGAAAAATTCAAATTAATATCAAAGCAAAACACATAACAGACTTTCACCATTTCAGATCTAAAAAAAGTACATGCACACATAGACAAAGTGACACAATGATTTTCTGGACAATCATCCCTGGAAAAACCCAATGCGGGTTTTATCACTCAATAATTTGTAAGGTTGGCAAGAACAAACGACAGAGAACAACATCAAACCACTTTGGAGTCCAGGACCTAGCCTTCTTAGACTCAGAGAGGGCTCTCTTTGTTTTATGATTTAACTTGATAATTATAAGTGTTGATATTAGGCTAGTTATAGAAATTATGAGGGTTGTTTGTTTGATTGATTGTGTGGTTGGACAGATAGAGCTGTGAAACTAATCCATTGGGCTATGGAGTCATAAAAGGCTGAATTGTGCATCAACTTTTCAAGGGCATTCACAGGGCAAGCTAACTATGTAGACTGGATCTTACTAGTAGTGTGAATATGAGATGAAAGAAAGAAATGAGTTCAGTAATAGCTAAAGAGCAGTTAAGAATTCTTTAACTACACTTCAGAGGAAAACATTAAGATTACAAACACAGACAGAATTAAGGTGCTCTCTCAACAAATCATAATCTAAATTTTCTATTTTGCAATCAGAGAAATTGATGCACAGCATGAAAAAACAGAAGAAAAACATTAACACAAAGGAAAGAACATCACCATTAACATAGCTCAAGAATCTTGCAAACGGTCTTTGATTACTAATGTCCATCTCCAAAATTACAGTGCTCCAATATAGTAGTTCTTACAATGCAGGGGCTAACAATATCCAACCCCTGATATTGCTAAGGCATGCAGTATTTATCTAAATACTAAGTCGGTTGCCCTACCTTACTCAGCAACCTTTCATTTATTACAATTTAGCAAAAAATGGACAAGTGTGGCCATGCAAGGCCTGACCAGAAATCTCTAACAACAACACCGCCTCTGGAATTAATTTTGGGCAACTCTTCGTAGATCCAAACGCTTCAGTGGCTCTTCGTAAGATCAAATAATAAAATTGGAGGTGGCTGTGATGGTCACGAAGACGCAACCAATGGTGGTTCTGACATTTGTCTCTGTTTTTCAGAAAATCGATGTTGGGTAATCAAATCTGGTGCAGTGCTGGCCACTTTTCATTGATTGGTGACGGTGCTGATGTGTTCTACTGCCTTTTCCGCTTCTGCTGGTATACCATACAGTTCTGCATTGAACACCCTTTGCCTGACTCGACCTCTTGCGTTCACTCCTTGTCGGGGCTTATTTTACCATAAGTCCTTCATGCCGTGTTTTGGCCTATTTCTTCGTAAAACGTCGTACAAACTGCATCCGCTCGAACTTGAAAATCTTTAGGCCTCAATCTTGGGATCATATCGCATCCGCGCAAACATCGCACTTCGCATTTCGCTATCTTTTAACTTTACCTTTGTACTTATCTTTTAAAACTTGCGATGTGCGCTTTGCGATCAGGCCCCACCGGCATCGCACATTGCACTTCAGCGGTTTTATCATGAACCATTTCACTTATCCTTTAAGATTTGCGATTTGCGATTTCGATCGGGTCCCACCGGCGTCGCACATCGCACTTCAGCGATCTTAAAACTTACCTCCTGCGCCTATCCTGTAAACTCTGCAATTTGCAATTGTGATCGGGTCCCACCTGACATCGCACATCGCACTTCGCGTTCCATAGATTTTACGTTGTAATCTTCCTTTCCTCCTCCAATGCAATTTAACACAGAAAAGGCTCTGCATGCGGATTTGAAATCCTTTGGATTTTTCCTTTGAAACTACATCGCATCCGAGCCTCCATCGCACTTCGCAACTTTTAACGTTTAACCATAAACTTATCCTTAGCGATTTGTGATGTACGGTATGTGGGCCAGGTCCATGTCATCGTGCCACGTCACCTTGCCTTGTCACTGCCACATCACTTCCATGTCATCTTGCCACATCATAGCCCGCACTTCGCATTTCACATTTTTTGTGACTTATCGCATCGCAACTTAAACAGTTTAACATGCGATTTCTTAACTTATAAATGTAAAACTCGTCGATATGTGATATGTGATTTAATCTCCGTCGTTGATGCTCAGATCCAATGGTCCTCATTGCTTTCATGTTGTGGTTTGCCGACCTTGTTTCTTGGCTGACCCGTTCGTTTCTTAGTTGTTTGTGGAATACTTGACTCGTTCGCTACTTTGCCCACGTTCACGACCCAACCCAAATGTGCACGACTTGACCCAATCACATTCACGACTCTGCCTTTGGTGTTTTTCTACATTAACTGCTTCTCTGCTGCCTTTGCTTCCTTTGATTCTTTCTTTGGAAAAGATTTTGAATATTGACATTTATGTACAGTATGAAAAATTTGTAAAGAGAAAGTACACAGTCAGCTTGTGATACTGTAAATTATAGAGTTCTAACAGCAGGAAATCGGTCTCTGGCTACTGGAGGGTTTTATTATTAAGAGTATTTCTGAATACAACAAATCTGGGTTCCAGATTTGCAAAACCCAACAGAGAAATATAGATCTACAGCTCTCCGGCTGTTCTGAAGCCAAAATATCGATTGGTCCACACCCTCAAACAGGATTTACAGCACTCAGCCAAATCTAGGCCCTAGAAACCCCAGCGCTGCCCCTGAAACCCCTGTGTCAGCCTCTACACCCCTCTGCGCTGGCCTGGAAAGGGTTGTGTAACCCTAGGCTGGGTGACGCAGTCCCTACAGTGCCCCTGAGGGTCTCTACGTAACCTCTGAGGGTTTCCAGCTGCCTAACGTTGCCTTGGGAGTGACTGCGCAGCACCTGCGTAGCTGAAGCTACCTCTGCATTGCGCAGCTGCTGCCCTTTCTGCTGCTGATGCTCCTGCTTCTTTGCGTTGCCTTTCCCAAGCTGCTCTGTGTCTCTTGCTGATTCTAGACACTGGGATCAGACCATCCCCTTTGTCTAAACTCCCCTCTCTGCAGCTGAAACACTTCTGAGAATTCTTAGCAAACCACGCCCTAGAATCTCAGCTTAGTTTCAGTGTTCTGCCTCTGTGTGTCTTTACAAATGACCCTAAACCTTTCCTTTATAGCTTTCTCGTTGGGAAACCAACGGCCATGATCAGATCTTAAATCAATGGCTAAAATTAAAAGCAAGCTTGATCCGTGTGACTTAAGACAATTTCATCACATGTTTAATTTAATTAACTTTAATTATTTAATTTTCCTAAGTTTAGACTTAAGAAATACATTAAAATAATTAATTAATTAAATATCTCCTAGAGAGGAAATTTCCCAAATCCCTTTCTAGGTCTTGTAGATCATGTGTACTCTAATCCCTCCACAAATTTTGGGAGCTAGAGCATATCTGATGCTACCCCCAATACACAATCTCAACACTGAGGAGTTGATCCCACAGCTTCCAATTGATCTCAGTTTTCCTGAAGTCTACAGGAATGGATCAATGCACTCTCCCTTCTGCATCCTGGTGGTCCTCATTTTCTCTTCCAGAAACAACTTCCTCTGCTCGGAATACCCCTGACATAGCGTCACAAACACATCCCACATCTCCTTGGCTATCCCTTTGCCAAAGATGTGTGAAACAATATGATCCTTCACTATGTCAAGGATCAACCGCTAGGCTTTAGCCATATTCTTCTTGAAGGCCCTTAAAGGTGTTGCATCCACTGGTTCAACCTGAGCACTGTCGATAAAGTGCTTGAGGTCATGTTCATATAGAAGGAAGGAAATCCTTGCCTTCCAGATAACGTAGTTGGAGGCACCCTCCAACCGGTCCTGGTCAAGCAATCCATTGGTGGCCATCTCACCCAACTATTGTCGATCTGTTGCCTCTAACCCTCTGCGCAGCTGGCTTTACGCACTCCCCACTGGAGCAAGCCACAAATTCTGCTACTTCTGCACAGGAAATCTGAGTTTCTTGGGCAAGAAACTCTCTAAGGTCATAAATCGCCAAAACATGTCTCAGTGACTCTTCCTGACGCTTCTGCACTAGCAACCACTGTTGCGCAGCAAACTGCATCCCTCCAACTGCTAATCTGCGTAGATCTGTTGTGTTTCTTCCTCTGTCTCGGACAAACTGCAATCTGGAAAAATCCTACCTCTCTGTCGGCTAACCCAGAGAGAGATTTTCCTTGCGGATCTAGCCTTTCTGGCTTGGACCGCACACTTCACTGGGAAATTAATTTGTTGCTTTCGCAGCTCTTTGATCCCCAGCTTCTGCTTCAACGCTGGATATACTGGATTTGTTCTTTGCTCATCCTGTACTCAGCTTAAACAAGCTTTGATACCATGTGAAAATTCCGCGATTGGAATCCTTCTACAACAATTGGTTAAGTTTCTTCTATTTTGTTAAATAACTAAACAAAATTATTTATTGTTTGCTACGGTAAATAAAACTAACACATTGCAGTCTTCACAGATACACTACAGAAGAAAATACAAGTGCGGAAACAAAACTGAACAAGAATAGATCACACACACATCTGACAATTATTTTTGGACCAATGTCCCCAAAAAAACCCAATGCTGGAAAAATGGTGTAGCAGCTAAGTGTTTATTATTATCCAGTAATTATTTTTTAGTACAAGTCTATGATTGACAGGTCTGTCAAATAATGCAGAGAAACTGACAAGAAAGATCTTGTGAGACAAACCTCCCTCTTCCACGAGAACCCGACACCAATCAGCACCCAAAACAAACTACCCTACATTGTCTCTGTGTAGTCTCTGCGTCACAGCTACAACTGCCCTCTGTCTCTACGCTGGTCTCTCTGCTAGCTGGAAACTGAGGCTTTCTGGCCTCCGAAAAATCTCTCCGGGATTTGGCACTAGCCAAATGTTGTCTCCTCAGCAAAAGTACGACTTCCCTACAGGCTCTACACAGTGACTGCGCAAGTACTGTGTCACTGGCTCTGCGGCGCCTCTGTGGCTCTCTCTGTCTCTTCTATTATGCACTGTCCGGCTCAGGAATGCTTCCAACCGGAATAACTGCCCCTCTGTACAAAATATCTCTCGATCAAAGTTTCTCTCTGAGCACTACTCACTAAAGAAATTGATCTCTTGATCTTTACTCCGCCAAATGTGTTTTCCAAATGACCCTTCAAGCCATTCTTATAGTCTTCTCGTTGAAACTTCAATGGCCCAGATTAGATCTCTAATCCATGGCTAAGATTAACTTTTGACTTGATCCGCCTTTTCTAAAACATTCACACCCATATTATATATATTCACTTTAATTATTTGATTTTCCTAAGTTTAGACTTAGGGTCCCTTTAAAAATAATTAATTATTTTAATAAAATACAATCCGGGTGGAATTTCCCCAAACGATTTTTGGGTTATCTGAAATACCTGTGTCTAAGCCTCTCTGCAAATTTTGAAACTTAGAGCACATTCGATACTAATCAACAAAGAGGTCTAGGGAAAGAAGCACAAACTAAGCCCACTCTTTCCATCGAATCCCCCCATTAATGCATGACCAAAAGTGTCCATGATACGCAAACTCAATACTCAATTACCAAATGACAAGACATATCTTTAGGTTCGAGAGGCCCACCTTCAAACATACGATCATAACGGATGGGTGAGGGACCAGATGGTTAGTGGAGAAATGGCACAACGAGCGAGTTGGTCGCTACAAGGGGCTGTTGACTGTCGGCTAAGGACCATCTTGGAGAAAAAATTTCTCCTAGAGATATCACCCACAAAGTGGTGGGTAACAGGGGTCACCCACTTTTGGTGGGTAACAAGGCCGACTTGTCCTTTTTGAGCCTACATGATGCCCAAAAAAGTAAAATAAAATTATTTTGATTTTCACAATTCTTCTAGGTTGACTTAGATAACCTCTGAGCATGCAGGAATACCTCTCGATGCTACACAAAAATCAACACTCCCTCTTAACGAGGGGGGTATTCTCCTTGGCTGCAATAGATTTCCCCTTAGCTGAAATTTCTCCTTCATAAGAAAAGTTCAACAGTTTTCTATGTTGATGCATGTCTATAAATCACTCCATCCTGGAGTAGGCAATGTGAGTATCCTAGGCCATTTATCCCTGGCCAAATCAGAATGGCCAGGCCAAAGTCCTTTATGGCTCCTTAGATAAATGTATCAATCTCCTTTGATCAAATCAACATGACCCAACCAAAGTCCTCTATGGCTTCTTAGGAGAGGATCTGCCCCTGGACAATTCACCCCTAGCCAAATGGCTTAGCCAAGTTCCTTTATGGTTTCTTAGGTGAATTTCATCTATCTCCTCTAATCAAATCAACATGACCCAGCCAAGTCCTTCTGGCTTTTCAGGAGAAGATCTATCCAATCTGTAATTGCCCCGGGCCATTCACCCATAGTCAAATTTGTATGACCCACCTAAGTCCTTTTGGCTTCTCAAGTGAATGTATCCATCTCCCTTGGTCAAATCAGCATGGCCCATCCAAGTCCTTCTGGCATCTCAGGTGATGGTCTACTAGATCTTGCCAAAACATCAACACTCCTTCTCAATGAGGGAGACATTTTGCATCACACCAGGCTTGTCTCTGAAGTATACAAACGTCATTCTAGACAGAGGCTTGGTGAGAATGTCCACAATCTGCTCATCGATGGATATGTACTGGAGCTCCAGTGCTCCTCTCTACACCATGTCTTGGATGAAGTCATATTTGATCTCAATATGCTTCGACCTGTCATGAAAAATTGGATTCTTTGAAAGCTTGACACAACTTTGATTATCACAAAATATCAAGGTTGACTCAAACTCCTGATCAAAGAGCCCTGCAAGTAGCTTCTGAAACCACACTACTTCCTGACTTGGGGCACTGGATAAAATATACTCTACCTTTGATGTACTGAATGTGATAGAAATTTGCTTCTTGCTAAAGTTTAAACCAAGATATCATAGTCGATCCCAAGCTAAAGCAGCACCCTAATGTGCTCTTTCTGTCCTATGCACTCCCGACCCAATCTAAATATGTATATCCCTGCAACTTCACTTCACCACCTGAGACAATCTCAAACCATATCCAATTGTACCACACACGTACCTCAACAAATGCTTTGCTACAACCCAATGCATCTACCTCGGCTCAACCATATATTGGCTTAGGGTGTTCACTACAAAACAAATACACATCAAGGCTCTGATCAACTGTCTGTACATCGTGGGATCTGTGAAAATTCTGTTAACTCTGGAATCCTATTGCAACAACTAGAAGATATTCACCTAATTGTTAATTTTCTAATTTAACAATATATTTGCAGTTTACTACGACAAACACTGAATACATCACATTGCAACCTACACAAATAAACTGCAGAAGAAATACAAGTGTGGAAACGAATTTGAACAAGCATAGATCACACAACCATTTGACACAGTTATTTTTGGACTAATATCCCCGGAAAAACCCAATGCGAGAAAACAGGTGCAGAAGATCTAAGGGTTTATATCAATGTTGCGAACATCGGCATCGAGATAAAATCGGAAAGGGTCCAGAAAACTAAAAAATTGTAAAAATTTGGAAAATATTGGTAAAAATCGGCAAAATTAAGATACCCTAAAAAATATTTTTAGAAATCGGCAAACATCGGCTGGGCCAAAAATCGCGATTTCAAGATAAAATCGGGATATTATCGAGATGTTCGCAACAGTGGTTTATATATCATGCAGTAAATATTTTTGAGTACAAATCTATGATTGACACATCTGTCAAATCATACAGAGAAACTGACAGAAGAGATCTTGTGAGACAAACCTCACTCCTCCACAAGAACCCGACACTGATTTGCACCAAGACTTGACTGCCCTGCGGAGTGACTGCGTCACCCACGCAGCCTCTGCGTCACAACTACAGCTGCCCTTCTGGTCTCTCTGCTGGCTGGAAATTGAAGCCTTTTGGCCTCTGGAAAATCTCTCTGGGATCTGGCACTAGCCCAATGCTGTCTCCACAGCAAGAAAACAACTTCCCTTCAGCCTCTGCACAGTGACTGCATAAGCACTGCATCACTGGCTCTACGCTGCCACTGTGGCTCTCTCTGTCTCTGCTACTATGCACTTTCTGACTCGGGAATCCTTCCAACTGGAATTACTGCCCCTCGTTGCAAAAGATCTCACGATCACATTTTCTCTCTAAGCACTTCTTACTAAAGAAATCGATCTCTAATCTCCGCTAAATGTATTTTCCAAGTGACCTTTCAAGCCATTCTTATATTCTTCTCGTTGAGACTTCAACGACCCAGATTAGATCTCTAATCAACGGCTAAGATTAACTTTTGACTTGATTTGTTTTTCTAGATCATTCTCACTCATATTCTATTAATTTGCTTTAATTATTTTATTTTCCTAAGTTTAGACTTAGGGTCCCTTTAAAAATAATTAATTATTTCTATAGAATACAATCTGAGTGGAATTTCACCAAACAATTTATGGGTTATCTGGAATACATGTGTCTAAGCCTCTACACAAAATTTGAGACTTAGAGCACATCCGATGCTACCCCAAATCAACACTCCCTCTTAGCGAGGAATGTGCTCTAACAATGTGCCATGCTGCACACTGCTCTGACCCTGAAGCATCATTCTCTGCGTTGTTGATGTCTAACACTGTTGCCCATCAACTCTGCGCAAACATTGCATTTGTATTTTTGCTGACACTGCCACTGTCAACACTGCATTCATACTGCAACTCCCTCTGGATTCTATATCCGTGCTGCTGCTGACATTGCCACTGCCAACTGCTACTGCACTGCAACATTGTTGCTTTCTGCAACTGAAAAAACATCCAAAACTGGACATGTATGATGCATCTCAATGATGAAGATCTGACTGTTGCTAGCCTCTGCATTGTCCCTCTGAAGTTGTTGCGTTGTTGCTGCTTTGCACTACGTCCCTCTGTGCTGCTGCAACACTGCTCTGTGCTTCTCAAACTTTGGCGCTACTAACTACTGTGCTGTCACTTTCGCACTCCTCTGCACCAACTGGCACTCGTCCATCCTACCACTTTTGTTTTGGGCTCCCATAGCAAGGTGATGATCCGAGAGGTGGACTCCTCAAGGATCCTACCTAATCTTGTAGATCTCTGGGTCTACAACTCCAAATCAGCCCACCTCCCTCCTAGAGGTATATGAGCAATCATAGCAAATTCCTCCTCCTCTATCTTTGTTGCTCTGGCCTAAGGATCATGCTTCTCATCCTTGTCCTTCTTTCTGAGAGGACATTGTGTGGCGTAATGTCCCATCTCGCCACACCGAAAGCATTTGATCTTTGACAGATCCTTCTTCCTCTTGCGTTGCCCTCATTACCCCTTTGATGCAAGGGTCGTATTCTCTTCCTTCTTTATCTTCGAACCGCTGCTGCTGTCGCCCTCAAGTTGACACTTGAGTAAGTCTCTCCTCATCTCCTCTTGTTGAAGAGCTACCCACATTGAATCCCAGTCCGGCAAGTTCTCTCTGCCAGGATGCTCTAGACAAATACTTGGTAGTCCTCGGACACTGAGTTGAGGGCCAATCTGACCATCTCTGTGGCCTTAGGAGTTGCTCCTACGGCTGCCAATTAATATCGGTTTCCCTGAATTCTAAACAGGAATGGATCAACACGCTCTCCCTTTTGCATATTGGTGGTCTGCATTTTCTCCTCCATAAACATCTCATGTTGCTCGGAAGATCCCTCATACAGCGTAGCCAATGCATCCCACATCTCCTTGGGTGTCCCTTTGCCTGAGATGTGTGAAACAATATGATCCCTCACTCTGTCGAGGATTAACCGCTTAACTTTGCCTATATTCTTCTTGAAGGCACTTAGTGGTGTTGCATCCACCAGTTCAACTTGAGCACTGACGATAAAGTGCTTGAGGTCGTGCTCATCCAGAAGGAAGGAGATCCTTGCCTTCCGGATTACATATTTGGAGGCATCCTCCAACCGGTCCTGATCACGCAATCCACTGGTGGACATCTCACCCAACTATTGTCGATCTACTGCCTCTCACCCTCTGTGCAGCTAGATTTAGGCACTCCTTGTGGAGCAAGCCACAAAATTTGCTACCACTACACAGGGAATCTGAGTTTCTTTGGCAAGAAACTCACTGAGATCAGAAATCCCCAAAAACTGTGTTTCTGCTACACTTCCTGATGCTCTACACCAACAATCACTGTTGCGCAGTCAACTGTGTCACTCCAGCTGTTGATCTGCGTAGATCTGCTGCTTTGCTCCCTCTACCTCGAACAAACTGCAATCCGGAACAATCCTACCTCTCTGTCGGCCCACTCAGAGAGAGATTTTCCTGTTTGTTTAGCCCTCCTGGCTTGGACTACGCAATCAACTGGGAGATCAATTTGCTGCTTACGCAGCTCTTTGATCCCAACTTCACCAATGTTGAATCTATTGGATTTGTTCTTTCCTTCTCCTGCACTCAGCTTAAACAAGCTCTGATACCATGTGAAAATTTCGTTAACTCTGGAATCCTATTGCAGCAACTGGAATATATTCACCTAATTGTTAATTTTCTAACTTAACAATTTATTTGCAGTTTTCTATGGCAAACACTAATTACATCACACTACAACCTACACAAATAAATTGTGGAATAAATACAAGTGCGGAAACAAATCTGAACAAGCATAGATCACACAACCATTTGACACAGTTATTTTTTTACAAATGTCCCCAGAAAAACCCAATGCGGGAAAACCGATGCAGCAAATCTGAGGGTTGATATATTATGCAGTAAATATTTCCGAGTACAAATCTATGATTGACACATCCGTCAAATCATACAGAGAAACTGACATAAGAGATCTTGTGAGACAAACCTCACTCCTCCACGGGAACCCGTCAATGATCTGCACCGAGATTGGACTGCCTTGCGTTGTCTCTACACAGTGACTGCATCACCCATGTAGTCTTTGCATCACAACTACGGTTGCCCTTCTGCCTCTACGCTGATCTCTCTGCTGGCTAGAAATTGAAGCCTTCTAGCCTCCGGAAAATCTCTCCGCGATCTGGCACTGGCCCAACATTGTCTCCTCAAGCAGGAAAACAACTTCCCTTCAGCCTCTATGCAGTGACTGCGTAAGCACTACGTCATTGGCTCTGCTCTGCTCTCTCTGTCTCTGCTGCTATGCACTCTCCGACTCAAGAATCCTTCCAACCGAAATTAATGCCCCTCGCTGCAAAAGATCTCACAGTCAAATTTTCTCTCTGAGCACTACTCACTAAAGAAATCGATCTTTGATCTCCGCCAAATGTATTCTCCAACTGACCCTTCAAGCCATTCTTATAGTCCTCGTTGAGACTTCAACGGCCCAGATTAGATCTCTAATCAACGGCTAAGATTAACTTTTGACTTGATTCGTTTATTCCAGATCATTCTCACTCATATTCTATTAATTCATTTTAATTATTTTATTTTCCAAGTTTAGACTTAAGGTCCCTTTAAAAATAATTAATTATTTCCATACAATACAATCCGAGTAGAATTTCACTAAACGATTTTTGGGTTATCTGGTATACATATGTCTAAGCCTCTCTACAAAACTTGAGACTTAGAGCACATCCGATGCTACCCCAAATCAATAGGATCCACCAAATCTGAATTTGAAGCGAAATCACTCAACTTCTTCAAATTGGTCACCATAAGTGTATCCATTGACTTACAGTCCATCATACCAAATCTCCTCAAAATCTGAACAATGTAATCCCCTTGTCCAAGGAAGATCTCGTCTGATCTTTGCCACACCAATCCCAAGAAATAATGCATCAAGCAAAGATCCTTCATCTCAAACTTCGAGGCTAACTCCCTCTTACCCCTGACGATGAGTCTCTTTGCCTCTGTGATGAACAAATCTTAAACATACAACACCACGATCAGAGGATCACCATCAAAAACCATGTAGTAAAGGTTTGGATCTGCAACACTCTTGGCGAAGCCCAAACTCATCAAGTATCCATTAATCTCGAAACACCATGCCTTGGGTGCCCTGCTTCAGTCCATACAAAAGCTTCTTCAATCTGCAAACATGGCACTCCTTCCCATCTACCTCAAAGATCTGAGGTTGTTCTATGTACACTTCCTCCTCAATCACACCACTGAGGAACGCGATCTTTACATCCAGCTGATGTATCTTCCAACCCATAAGAGAAACAAGAGAAACAATAATTCTAATAGAAGTGTACTTGGCGACTAGAGCAAACATCTCATCATAGTCCACTCCCTCTTTCTAGGAGAACCCTCTTGCCACAAACCTCGCTTTGTACTTCTCAATGTTGCCATTTGCTATTTGGAAGTCACCATTGACTTCCCCTCTGATCTCAGAACTATCTCCCACACATTATTCTTCATGATGGATTGATACTCCTCCATCATGGCATCCTTCCAAACCTGTTGGCCTACTGCCTCCTCATAACTGAAAAGCTCAAATCAATGATGTGGCTCATCAATGCCATATAGCCCGAGTACCTCTATGGTTGTTTTCATTCCCTGAAAGTACCACGGGAGTTGCATGCCCCTTTGCATCTTGCAAAGTGTCACGAAGCCACACTGGCCTCTTCCTAGTTTCTACAACATCTTTCGATGGGTTCACTAGTTCTGTTGGTTCCTCCTGATCATCTGAAGGATGAACAACTGGAATAGAAGGACCTATACCTCCATCCTTCAGGGTCTCCTACTCCTCATTATCAATCTCCATGTGGGACTCTCTTGACTTCCTGAAGGCTACAACATAGTTAACGATCAAATGAGAATTGTACCGAGTAATTGTTTTTTTGAGGTAGCAAAAAAATCATCCGATTTTGAAAAGTGTTGATTCATGTTACACCTATTTTTTTGGACCATATTTCTGACACTAAATTTTTTATGTATCAAGTATAAACATTTTCTTTTAAATGTCGGTGATTTTCATGTTGATTCTGAAGAGTGTTGATGCAACATCAACCCCTTTTTTTAGAGGGATTATTTTTGACACTTCAAATTTTATAATGTATTAAGTGTGGATAATTTTTTTAAATGTTGGTGATTTTCATCCAGATTTTGAAAAGTATCAACATTTTTTTAAGGCATATTTTTGGCATTTTAAATTTTTTGATGTCCTAAATATGCACATTTTTTTTAAATGTTGATTATTTAACCATTTTTCAAGTTTAGGTAGTCGAACTAAAATTTTAAAGTTAAAAAAATATGCCTTGAAAAATTAAAATTTAAACCCAAAAAAAACATTAAAACAAAATTTTAAAAAAAACTTTTAAAAAAATTAAAAAATTAATTGAAAATATATAAAAAAATAAAATTAAAACATTAAAAAAAAACACTTTAAAAATATAAATAAAACTTTAAATTTAAAAGAAAAAAAAAAAAAGAAAAAAAAAATTGGCCCTTGGCACTTGGCCAACCGGGGGCCAAAGGCTCGGTAGAGCAGGCCTCGAGGCCCCTGCACTGGCCTTACAACAACCCTCTTGCCCTCCTGGCCGAGGGCCGATTTCGGGACTACTGCAGCGACCCTCCATCCCCCGGCTAGCCAAGGGTCGATTGCCAGAATTAGCGCACGGCAAGCCGACAGCCAACGGCCAATTTTTTTTTTAATTATTTTTTTAAAGTGTTTTTTTTTTACTTTTTAAATTTTAAATTTTTTATAATGTTTTTCTTTTTAATATATTTTAAACGATTTTTTTTTAATTGTAATTTTTCTTTTTTTCTTTTTTATTTCACTGATTTTTTTTATTGTAAGTGTTTTTGTTTAATTTTATTTTAATCTTTTTAATGTTTTATATATATATATATATATATATATATATATATATATATATATATTGTCAAGTTGTCTATGATCCTCCAGGCTTGACCTGTGGGTTGAGGAGCCGCAACCCAGGGGAATCTAATCCATCAAAGTCACTCTGGGATCGCACCCAGCGTAGGCCACACCAACCCTAAGTTGACTTGATTTTTTAGGAACGAAAAGTCGTTATCAGTTCCAGAGGATGGGAAGAAGTCCCAGAGGGTCAGGGAGACGATTTTGTCGACATCCAAAGGCAAAACGACTTCATTAGAGCCCAGTTCGAGGCAAGCCATCTAGCCAACTATGTAGAGTAGCGCAGAGGCTGACACAGAGCTCATGGAGGCCGACTTTTGATAGGCAAGTTGTGCCAGAAATTGCTTGTGGGAGAATGGTAATTTCCCTTCAATATTTTTCCCAGATTTTCTTGCTGTTTGGATTGCTAGTTGGGCATCCATAGATGTACTCAGATTTCACTGTTGCATAATAAGATAAAACCCTCACTGCTGCACCGGTTTTCCCAAGTTGGGTTTTTCCGAGGACTTTTTGTCCAAAATAATTGAGTTCATTTTATGTGTGTGCTAACATGTCTTCCAGCGTTTATTCTTCTGCAGTTTTATTTGTGAAGGTTGCAGTGTGATTTATTCAGTATTTGTCGTAGAAAACTACAAATAAATTGTAAAATAAAATTAACAATTAGGAAAATAATTTCCAGTTGCTGCAATAGGATACTGGTTTTCGAAATTTTCACAAAGCAGAATTCGGTGGCATCTCCAATCAAAGGCATTAATTGTGTGGGACGTTTTCAAGTTTCTGAGACAATGAAGGCAAAGATTGGGATTTCGTACCGATAACAAGGTGTTTGGTGGTTTTCCACAAGGTTGCAAACCAACGACCGCAGTCACAGACGCATGAACAAACTTATTCAGGCCAGCTAAGTCCTATCTGCCATTTGGTACAGCACATAAGGCAGTAAGAAGTTGAGCTAGGTCTACGGTTGTCCTCAGGTCAATTTGAGGTCCTATTGTAGTAAGTTTAGAAGCAGGACTCTTATTGCAACATGCTTAGAAGTACAGTGGATCAGTATAGCAAAATTGGGTTGGTTTTATATCAAATCAAGTGGATATTGGATATATTCAATGTTTTTATTGGTCAGTTATCCTTGGATTTTTATGTCTCTAAAGGATCTAACTGATTTTTATTATTGGTGGATTATTGAAGAATCATATTGTTATATTGCCTACTAAATGAGCATTGTTGTCATATAATCATTTATGTTTTATTGGAAATATTGGATAAATATAAAACCCTAAGTGAAAGAAAATTACCCTAGGATGTAACATTATCATACATTTACACTAACACTTATCGACTGAGGGGTTGACCTTGGAACTATCACTCCCCCCTGAGGGTTGGAAGCAGCTAATAGGGTTGACCATTAGATGTTAGTTTTTGTAGCATTGGATGTGTTCTAGCTGCGAAACTTTGTGGAGAGGCTAGAATACATGAGATCTCCAAAAATCAGAAATCGTTTCTAGAAATTTCGCCTAGAAGTGCCTCAATTAGATTATTAATCAATTTTTAAATATTTCCTAAGTCTAAACTTAGGGAATATGGTTAATTAATCAATATTAATTGATATAAGGCAAGAATAGACTAGAAACTCACACAGATCGACTCCAAGATGATCCTAGCCATCAATTATGTTTTAATTTTGGCCACTGGTGCTCCAACAGAGGATTGTAAGAGGAGGTCGATGTGGTGATGGAGAATACACTCGAGAGTTCGATTTCACTGGCAGATCGATTTCCAGAGTAGCAACAGTCAGTTGCTGGAGAGAGAGTCAGAGAGATCAAAGTAGTGCAAGAGGGTAGGGACAGTGATCTGGAGGAAATATTTCCAGATACGGAGAGGCAACAGCAAGAGGGTCAAGTTATCCCAGAGAGGCAGCGAAGAGGCTCTACGCAGTAGCTTCAGCAAGGAAGATTGATTTGGTGGTGCGAAAAACCGTTCACAGTTCTAGAGGCCGAGCAAAGGTTCCAGTAGGCCGGAGAGACGATTTCCTCAGCAGCTGGAGGCAGTACGACTTCATCAGAGGTAGTTTCGAGCCACACATGTGGGAGACAGCGCAGAGGCAGTGCATAAGGGCTCACGTTAGGGTTTGGACGACCAGTTTGTTGAAGGCAAGTTGTGTCAAAGATTGCATGTGGGAGAAGGGTGATGCCCTTCAGTATTTTGCAAAGATTTTTCTTGTTGTTTGGATTTCCAGTTGGGCATCCATAGATGTACTCAGATTTCCCTGTTGCATAATAAAATAAAACCCTCATATGTTGCATCGGTTTTTCCGAGTTGGGTTTTTCCGGGGACTTTTGTCCAAAAATAATTGTGTTAATTTTTATGTGTGTGTGCTAACATTTCTTCCATCATTTATTCTTCCGCGATTTTACTTGTCTAGATTGAAGTCTGATTTATTCAATATTTTCTGTAGAAAACAGCCAATAAGTCGTTAAATAAAATTAACAAGTAGGAGAATAATTTCTAGTCATTGCAATAGGATTCCAGTTTAGGAATTTTCACATGGTATCAGAGCGCAATTGATCAGTCGGGGAGCTCAGAGGTGAAAAGGAGGAATTTCGTTGTTCAGTGTGGGCAGAAGATCGAAATTCCCAGGGGCAACGCAGTCACTTTGCCAAGAGGCCGAGTTACTTGAGGATATTCGATTTTTCTGAGGGGAAAAAAAAATCGATCTCTCCAAATCGAGTGAATCCAGAAGTAGAGGGAGCAGCTCAGTATTTTTTGTTAAGCAGATCTCTAGCTAGACGCAGAGGGTTTTTGCAACAATTGCTAGAGCAGAGCTTGCGTCGGGTGGAAGAAGCACACACACATAGGGAAAATTTCTCTCTGGAAACTTCTAGTCTCGGAAGTTCAAATTTCCAGTTGTAGATCGGCAGTAGTACCTAGCAGAGCCATGCATTCTAGAAGGGAGTGTGAGTAGCAGAGTAGTGGTCGAGCACAGGGGAAGAAGGAGTTTTCGACATTTTTTCAGAGATTGCCACTACAGGGCTGAGAGATAAAGACAAGTTGGATGGTGCTTCCAACTATGTCATCTGGAAGGCAAGGATCTCCTTCCTTCTAAATAAATTTGGCAAGAAGGCATATATCGATAATGTGGTGGCAGTTCCCACAGATGCATATCAGCTGAAGCAGTACAGAAAGGAGATGGCACAGGCGAAGCAGTTGATCCTAGATGGAGTCCGGGATCATGTAGTCTCGCATATAGCTAGCAAAAATACTGCCAAGCAGATATGAGATTCTCTCGCCACATTGTATCAAGGTACTTTCGAGCAATGGAGATGTACCTCGAGGAGAAGCTGAGATGCATCCAGATGCAGAAAGGGGAAGGCATAGACCCCTTCCTTACCAGGATTTAGGAGGTCTGAGAGCAGTTTCCAGTTGTTGGGGCAGCCCCTCAACCCACAGAGCTAGTGCGATTAGCTTTCAACAGTGTCTTTGAGGAGTGGCAAGTTTTTGTCCAAAGCATATTGGGTAGAGACACGCTACCAAAATGGGATAGGATGTGGTCGGATTGTGAAAATTCGGATACCTCGAATCCTACTGCAGCAACTGATATAGTTTCTTCTATTTGGTAAATAAATTTAGCAAATTATTTACTATTTGCTACTGTAAATATCGAAACTAATACACTACAGCCTTCACAAAACAAATACTGCGGAAGAAAAATAACGTTGGAAGAATAGATGCACACACACACAAATACACAATTATTTTTGGACTAAGTCTCCAGAAAAACCCAACTCGGGAAAACTGGTGCAGCAGCTGAGGGTTTGATTATTATGCAGTAGTAAATCTGAGTACAAAACTTTGGATGCTTAAATCTAGCAATCCATACCGAGAAATAACTGACAGTAAATCTAGTGAGTAAAATTTCACTCCCACTAGCGATCTGACACTGACCTAATTTCACTCCCACTAGCGATCTGACACTGACCTTGGCTCAAGTTGAGCTGCTCTTTGTGCCTCTACGCAATCATTGCGTCAGCCTACGCAGTATTGCGTCCCCACAACTTCGAACTGCTTTCCTTCTCACTATCTAATCAGTTGTTGCCTGGAAGATGGATCCTCTTGGCCTCCGGACTTTCTCTCTAGCTTCTGGCACTGAACTCTTCTCCCCAGCGAAATACAAAATCTCCTCTGAAGCATTACGCTGATTCTGCGTGGCTCTGCGCTGCCTCCTTGTGGCACTCACTACCTCTCTGCAATGCACTCACCGGATCTGGAAAATCTTCCTCCGACCTTACTATCCCTACCCCTCTCTCACTGCTTCGAGCTCACTAGCTCCCAGCACTGGAAATCGATATGCTAGTGAAATCGAACTACTGAAGTGTTTTCTCCAAGCCCCATCGAGTTTCTTCTTATAATCTCTCGTTGAGACTTCAATGGCCACGATTAAAACTTAATCGATGGCTAACATTAACTAGAACTCG
Source organism: Pinus albicaulis (assembly GCA_034641835.2). Classification (NCBI taxonomy): domain Eukaryota; kingdom Viridiplantae; phylum Streptophyta; class Pinopsida; order Pinales; family Pinaceae; genus Pinus; species Pinus albicaulis. The sequence goes on from CM076572.1 coordinate 635,896,145, forward strand.
ATCCAAGTCTTTTTCTAGAAGATTCTCTCCATGACTAATCATATTTCCTAAGTTTAGGAAATATTAAAAACTGACTAATTAATTTTTTAAGTCGTCTCTATGTGGAATTTCCAGAAACAATTTATGGGTATTGGAGAATACATGTATTATAATCTCTTTACCAAATCTCGAGGCTAGAACACATCTGGTGCTACAAAACTAACACACCCTCTTAGAAAGGAAAGTGTTCTAGTGCTACAACCGTTGCCACAACACATTGTCTCTGCATCATCTCCTGTCATGTTGTTGATGTTTGGCTACTGTTGCCCACCAATCACTACGCAAATCTGATATGCGATGCATCTGTGTTGTTGCTGACCTGTTGAACTGCTGCCAACTACTGCATCTGCACTGCAACTCTGTTGTTGTTGCTGCTTCAACTGCAGTATCTGCAACTGAGAACTGTCCAACACACTGAACCAATTGTGGTCAGTGTGATGCATCTGTCACCTGAGTCCTGATTGCTAGTAGTCTTTGTTGTTGTTGACTCTGCAATGTGCCAACTGCACTATTGCCAATTCTGCACTACGTTGCTCACTCTGTGACCGTTACTAGCCACTGCATCTGTCACTCTAGCACCTAACTGCACCAACTGCCACTAGTCCATCCTACTACTACATGCTATGGGCTCCTCAAGGATCTTGCCCAGCTATAGCTCTCTAGGGCTACAAAACCAAATCATCCCACCTCACTCCTGGAGGTATGTCGATGATAATGGCAAACTTTCCTCCAGTCTGGAGGACAACCTATCAATCTCCACGGGTGTAGCCTGTTGGTCTGGCTTCTCCTCTTTGTCCTTCTTTCTGAGAGGACATTGAGTGTTGTAGTGACCAAGTTCACCACATCTGAAGCATTTGACCTTGGAAAGGTCCTTCCTCCTGCGCTACTCCTGCTGCCCCTTTGAAGCGACGGCCACATTTTCCTCCTCCTTCACTTGCTTCGTCCCAATGTTGTTGCTGCTGCGATTGATGGTGCTCTTCACCAAATCTCGCCTCATCTCCTCCTGCTGCAAGTCATCCCACATCCAGTCCCACTCTGGCAACTTGTCTCTGCCCAGGATACTCTAGATAAAGACCTGCCAGTTTTCAGAAATGTTGTTCAGACCTAACCGCACCAATTCTGTAGGTTAGGGCACTGACCCTACAGCTGATAGTTGATCTCGGACATCCTGAAGTCTAGTGAGGAAGGGGTCTATGTGCACTCCTTTCTGCATCCTGGTACATCTCAGCTTCTCCTCAAGATATATCTTCCATTGCTCGAAAGATCCCTTGTATAGCGTAGCGAGAGCATCACACTACTGCTTGGCAGTGAGATACCAGGTGATCTCGAACCCCATCGAGAATCATCCTCTTCGCTTTCGCCATCTCCTTCTTGTAGGCCTTTAGTTGATCTAGATCTGTGGATACAACTACCACGTGATCAATGTAGGCCTTGATATTATATTCATCTAGAAGACAAGAAATCCCTGCCTTCCAATCACGTAGTTAGACGCTCCCTCCAACCGATCCTGATCTCTCAGCCCTGCTGATGACATATCTGCAAAAAAAAAATGTCAAACTCTTCCTCTTCTCCTCTACGCAGCTGCTGCTAGGCTCTACGCACTCCCTACTGGAGTGGGAAAATCTGCTCATAACTATTGCTGCTCTGCAGTGAGAAATCAAACTTCTGGGCTAGAAGTTCCCTGAGGAAAGAATTCCCTCAATGTGTAATCTTCCTTCCTTCTGACGCTATTCTGCTCTAGCAAACTGTTGCAGAATAACTGCATCCCAGCTGAAGATCTGCTCTGAAAGGAAAATATTGTTGCTCCCTCTGCCTCTGACAATCTTCGATCTTGAAAATTTAATTTCTTTGTCGAGTCGCTCAGAGAAATAATTTTTTCCTCAAAAATTGACCCTCCTGACCAAATGGACTCTGTAGCCTCTGGGGTTTCGAGCAACTGCTTACGCAATTCTTCGAAGCTCCTTCTTCATGCCTGCAACTGAGGTCTCCAGCTTCTATCTGCGCTCTGATACCATGTGAAAATTCAGATACCCCGAATCCTACTGCAGCAACTGATATAGTTTCTTCTTTTTGTTAAATAAATTTAGCAAATTATTCACTGTGTGCTACGGTAAATATCGAAACTTATACACTGCAGCCTTCACAAAACAAATACTGTGAAGGAAAAATAACATTTTAAGAATAAATACACACACACACAAATATACAATTATTTTTGGACTAATTCCTCGGAAAAACCCAACTCAGGAAAACCAGTGCAGCAGCTGAGGGTTTGATTATTATGCAGTAGTAAATCTGAGTACAAAACTATGGATGCTTAAATGTAGCAATCCATACAGAGAAACAACTGACAGTAAATCTAGTGAGAAATCTCACTCCCACTGGCAATCTGACACTGACCTTGGCTCAAGTTGAGTTGCTCTTTGTTGCCTCTGCGCAGTCACTGCGTCGGCCTATGTAGTACTGTGTCCCCACAACTCAGAACTGCTTTCCCTCTCACTATATGATCAGCTGATATCTGGAAGATGGATCCTCCTAGCCTTCATTTTCTCTCTCCGGCTTCTAGCACTGAATCAACTCTTCTCCCTAGCAAAATACGGAATCTCCTCTAAAGCACTGCGCTGCCTCTCTGTGGCACTCACTGCCTCTCCGCAATGCACTCACCGAATATGGAAAATCTTCCTATGGCCTTACTATCCTTACCCCTCTCTCACTGCTTCAAGCTCACTAGCTCTCTCTCCGGCAACTTAGCACTGCTACTCTAGAAATCGATTTTCCAGTGCGATCAAATTGCTAAAGTGTTTTCTCCAAGCCCCATCAAGTTTCTTCTTATAATCTCTCGTTGAGACTTCAACAGCCACGATTAAAACTTAATCGGTGGCTAAGATTAACTAGAACTCGACCCAAGTCTTTTTCTAGAAGATTCTCACCATGACTTAATTAATTCTTTTTAATTAATCATATTTCTTAAGTTTTGACTTAGGAAATATTAAAACTTGACTAATTAATTTATTTAAGCCGTCTCTAGGTGGAATTTCCAGAAACGATATCTGGGTATTGGAGAATACATGTATTCTAATCTCTCTACCAAAACTCGACGCTAGAACGCATTCGATGCTACAAAAACTAACATTGATTTGCAGCAGGAGTTGAAACAAGCCCTTTTGAAGAGTTCCATCAGTGGCAGCAGCAGCAGATCGAAGACGGTGAAGGAGGAGAAGAATGTGGCCCTCGCATCTAAGGGTCCCAGTCAGGGATAGGGGGAACAAAGGAAGAAGAAGAAGGACTTGTCAAAGGTCAAGTGTTTCCGATGTGGTGAGCTAGGCCACTACAGTACCCAGTGTCCTCTCAGGAAGAAGGACGTAGAGGAGAAGCAAGACTAGCAGGCAGCGTCTGCAAAGATCAATAGGCTTTCCTCTAGGTTGGAGGAAGACTTCGCTATGTTCGTCAATATACCTCAGGAGTGAGGTGGGGTGACTTGGTTTTGTAGCCCCAAAGCGCTACAGATGGACAGGATCCTTGTGGAGTCCATCTCTTGGATCAATACCTGGCTACGAGGGCCCACAGTACATAGTAGCAGGATGGACCAGTGGCAGTTGGTGCAGTCAGATGCCAGAGTCACAATTGCAGAGACTAGTAGCAGTCAAATGTTGGGGAGCGCAGTGCAGATGGCATAGTGCACAGTCAGCAGCAGCGCAGATTCCTCAATGACAATGCAGATGCTAGTAGCAGTCAAGACTCGGGTGATAGATGAATCATATTGAACACAGTTGGTTCAGCTTTGGATGTTTTTCAATTGCAGATGTTGTCGTAGCAGCAACAACAGAATTGCAATGCAGATGCAGTGTTGGCAGCAGTTCAACAGGGTCAGCAACAGCACAGATGTAGCGTATATCATAGTTGCGCAGTAGTTGGTGGGCAGCAACAGCCAGACATTAGCAACGTGACAGGAGATGATGCAAAGACAGGGTGTTGTGGCAGCAGGTGCAGCACTAGAACACATTCCCACTAAGAGGGAGTGTTAGTTTTTGTAGCATCGAATGTGTTCTAGCCACGAAATTTTGTGGAGAGGCTAGAATACATGAGAACTCCAAAACCCAAAAATCGTTTCTAGAAATTCTGCCTAGAACTGTCTCAATTAGATTATTAACCAATTTTTAAATATTTCCTAAGTCTAAACTTAGGGAATGTGGTTAATTAATCAGTATTAATTGATATAAGACGAGAATAGTCTAGAAACTCACATGGATCAACTCCACACTGATCCTAGCCATCGATTATGTTTTAATCTTGGTTGTTGGTGCTCCAACAGAGGACTATAAGAGGAGGTCGATGTGGTGATGGAGAATACACTCGAGAGTTCGATTTCATTAGCAAATCGATTTCCAAAGTAGCAACAGTCAGTTGTTGGAGAGAGACTCAAAGAGATCGAAGCAGTGTGAGAGGGGAAGGGACAGTGATCCGGAGAGGCAGCAACAAGAGGGTCGAGTTATCCCAGAGAGGTAGCGCAGAGGCTCTACACAATAGCTTCAGCAAGGCAGATCGATTTGGTGGTGAGAAAAATCGTTCTCAATTGCATAGGCCAGGCAGAGGTTCTAGAAGGTCAAAGAGACGATTTCCTCAGCAGCTGCACGTAGAACGACTTCATCAGAGGCAGTTTCGAGCCACACATGTGGGAGACAATGCAAAGGGCGCTCAGAAGGGCTCGCGCTAGGGTTTGGACGACCAATTTGCTAAAGGCAAGTCGTGCCAGAGATTGTCTGTGGGAGAAGGGCAACCCCTTCAGTATTTTGCCCAGATTTTCTTGTTTGGATTTCCAGTTGGGCATCCATAGATGTACTCAGATTTCACTGCTGCATAATAAAATAAAACCCTCATTTGTTGCACCGGTTTTCCTGAGTTGGCTTTTACCGGGGACTTTTGTCCAAAAATAATCGTGTTAATTTTTGTGTGTGTGTGTGCTAGCATTTCTTCCAGCGTTTATTTTTCTGCGGTTTTATTTGCGTAGATTGGAGTGTGATTTATTCAGTATTTTCCATAGAAAACAGCAAATAAGTCATTAAATAAAATTAACAATTAGGAGAATAATTTGCAGTTGCTGCAATAGGATTTTGGTTGAGGAATTTTCACATTAGCCACCTCTATCAAGGTAGGCAACACCTTTGCGGAACTTGGTCTAGTTATATATTTGAAGGTGATCATTGTTTGAAGCATTAATATGCCCTTAACATTCAAGTTTGGTCCACTTAGATGCATATATGATCTTAGTCTCTAATGGATGGTTGTTTTCACTTGAGTCCATATTGTTTTTGTCAGGAGGTCCATAGCAACCCAAGCCTTGAGAGAACGCACTCCATAAGTACCCAAGCCTCTTTAGAGAGATAGATGGCTTAGCAGAAGCAACGTTGAGAGAGTTGGGCCTCTTGATGACTTGAGCAAATGTTACATGTCCCATAGCACCCTAAAGACCCAAGACACTGGTCTACTTTGACCTAGCATAGAGGATTCTTCATGATGACACCACTGGACCCAGCATTCCCCCAGGCTAGCCTTGACACAACCTAATGGGCAGGACTTGATTCAAAACCCAGATGAGGATGGTCTCCCATTGAGAGACTTGGAAATGCTTGTTGCACCTGGAGAAGCCCTAACATTGGACAGAGGAAGCCCTATTTTGACAGTTGGAGACCCATGGAGCTGACATTATGGCACCCTAGCTGGACTTCGAACCCCCAAGGAGGACTCAAGGTGGATTTTAGAGACCTTCCTCAAATTGTTGATGATTGTAGCACTATGACACATTTTCACACCTTGACATGGCATTTGGAGCCCTAAAAGAGCACGACATCAGCACTTTTGGAGGCTACGGCTCACACATGTGGGCAATTATGGCTTAATTTGTCACTTAGCTAGTGGGTTGGCTTGTAACCCAAGGTTATTTTGTGTCAAACTTGATTTAGGGGCTTAATTAGTCAAAAAATTGTTGAGGTAGACCTCATATAAATAGAGGTCATGTCATTTGTCTTAAGATCATCATTGTGAATCAATTCAAGCTCTTTAGGAGATTTTGGCCTAGCTGAAATAGACTTGTATCTTGTGGAGATGTGATCTTTTGTGGAGTATTTTCTTGTGGAGACATTCACTTGCTTTGGAAACATCATTTTGGAATAATAAAGGATTGGGGCATGCATTTTCTTGTAAGTATTCTATGTTGTTGAATACTTTTATGGCTATTGCATGGAATGGTTATTGTTAGGGTTTCAATGTACTAGTTTTCATTCAATAATTTTCTATGAGATTTTGGCAAAGCACTGTATGCATTACCCTTTAAGATTTGTGTGACAATTCCTTGAGTGATCCTTCATTTTAAGCTCTCCTCAATGACTTTCTTCACTCATAAAATGATAACTAGGGTATGAAAACTAAGGTTTTTCATTAACCCTTACTCCATTCTAGGGCTTGATTTTCCATAAGTATATATGTTGATTTTTATAGCATCGGAAGTGTTCAAAATCTCATTTTTGGTAAAGAGGCTTGGACATCAGTTATCCAGAGAACCCAGAAATTGTTGGTGGAAATTCCACTCGGATATGACTTTATTAAAATAATTAATTATTTTAATGCAGACCCTAATTTTAAACTTAGGGAAATTAAATAATTAAAGGCTATTAATAGAGCAGAAGTGAATCTTCTAGAAAACGAAGATCAAGTCATCTTTTGATCTAAACCATTGATTAACGAAATAATCTTGGTCGTTGGTTCATCAACGAAAGAGACTTGAGGGCCATTTGGAAAGCAAGTCGGGGACACTCTCAATACCCGAAGGAAATCAATTCTGAAGCAAGAGAATTTGATTTCAGTGGGTGAGATTGTAGAGGCAGGGTTGCAGAAGCAGAAGGAGGAGGGAGGATTCAGTCATCGGAGAAGTAGAAATCTAGAGGAGGAAGGGAAGGGTGAGTTGATCGGTAGCAAGACCCCCTCCACGCAGAGTTACGCAGTCCAGGGAGAGACTGCGCAGAGCCCTCACGCTAGATGACGCAGAGGGTGAAGGAGGTCACCCTGAGGGTCTGAAATTCTTCTGGAGGTTCCAGAAAATTCAGCCAGGTGTATGCTAATTTTTCTCTGCTCATCAGACTCTTGTAAATGTACTTTCCATTTCTAAAGATAAATACAAAACCCTCATCTGTTGCACCAGTTTTCCCACATTGGGTTTTTCCAGGGACAATTGTCCAAAAACAACTGTGTTCATATGGTTGTTTCTACTGTGCTACTCGTGTAATTTTCTTTCTGTTCTTATGCTCTTGATTAAAGTGAAGATCTGCAAATGTGTTTATTTCAGAATTTACTTAAGCATCTGTAAATAACTTATCTCATAAGTAGGAGAAATAAACCAAGTATTGCAGTAATATTTTCAGTCTTGAAAATTTCACATGGTATCAAAGCGAAGGGCTAAAGGCAGAAAGGGAGGATCTGCCATGGACCAGAGATCCATCATCCGGAAGGGTTCACACAGTTCTCCAGAGCAAGCAGAAACGCAGAGGGAACACGACATGAAAGTTGGCATCCAGACTAGAGGAGGATCTTGCTTGTGTGTCGAGCACAGCTCGTCCAAGTGTTTGGTATATTGACAGGGGAGCCTCTGCTCACATGACGGGAGTTCGAGAATGTTTTTTCAGCTACCAAGAAGAACAAATGAATTTCTAAATAACTATGGGAAACAAGGAAAAATGTACCCCCATTGGGAGAGGTACAATAACATTTCAGACCGAAGATGGCAACAAAATTCGAGCCACGAATGTTCTGCATGTACCACGGTTGGGGATGAATTTACTCTCACTGTCTCAACTACTAAACAAGGGTTATGATGTATACTTTATTAGAGATAAGGTGTATGTCAAACACACTAGCTGGAGCAAAAAGGCACAAATTGGAGTAAGGAGTCACAAGCTATACAAATTCCAGCTTGATTCTCCAGTGGCCTTGATTGGTAGTACAAACGATAGTGATCTGAATGAGTTATGGCACAGAAGGATGGGGCATCTACATCATGGAGCCTTGGTAATTCTCAAAAATACTGTCATAGGAACTCCTGAACTCAGCACGAAGAAAGATGAAGTTTACAGGGGGTGCATACTACGAAAGTACGCTAAGGCAGTGTTTCCAAGAAGCAGCAGCAGACCCAAGAGTGTATTGGAGTTAATACACTCGGACATTTGCGGTCCAATGTCCACAACCACTCTCAGTGGTGCAAAGTATTTTGCTACCTTCATTGATGATCATTCCAGAAAAACTTGGATATTTTCTGAAAACCAAAGATGAAGTCTTTGATCGATTCAAAGATTTCAAAGCCTTGGTGGAAAACTCTACAGGAAAGAAGATCAAGAAGTTGCGGTCAGATAACGATGGAGAATATATCGATCAGGACTTCACAAATTTCTGTGCAAGAGAAGGCATCAAGAGAGAATGGACAGCTCCATACAATCCAGAGCAAAATGGAGTCGCAGAACGGAAGAATCGGACCATAATAGAAGTTGCAAGGGCAATGTTGTACGACCAAGATATGCCCAAAGTCTTATGGGCAGAGGCCTGCAATACAGCAGTATATATCCATAACAGAGTTCCCCATAGAGCCTTGGGGAAGGTGACTCCCGAGAGTGTGTTCACAGGAAGCAAGCTAGAGGTGAGCCACATCAGGATATTCGGCAACATGGTGTACTGCCACATTCCAGATGAAAAGAGGAAGGAGTTGGATCAGACTACAGAAAAGGGTTTCCTCATGGGCTATAGTGAGAATACAAAAGAATATCACATCTATATTCCAGAAAGCAGGAAAATCGTGGTAAGAAGGGATGTAAAATTCCTGGAGGAGAGAGCCTTCATGAAATCTCGGGAAATGGCCACAGATACGCAGATTGAGGAGGATCCACTAGTACAGCCTCAACGGCCTACAGAGGATGGGTCAAGTGCCTCTCCAAGGCACAAGGATTCTAAGGAGAGCTCCTCCAAAGAAGAACAGGAAGAAGAGCAGGTGTTGTCGCCCACCACTGATGGGAGACCGAGCAGAGAACTTCAACAAATTCTTAGGGATGCAGAAGAATTTGTTGGAGCCCCTAGAGAAGGAAAGAGGATAAGGAAGCAGCCAGACAGATATCAGGCACTAGTAGCTCACATTGGTGAACCGTCCACCTTTCGGGAAGCAGCTCAGCATCAAGTATGGGTGGATGCCATGGTGGAGGAGTATAACTCTATCGTGACAAATGATGTCTGGGAAGTACTCCCTAGACCACAAGACAGATCAGTTGTAGTATCCATGTGGATCTACAAGATCAAATATGTTGCAAATGGCAGCATAGAGAAGTTCAAGGCAAGATTTGTAGCTAAGGGGTATGCACAGAAGGAAGGCATTGATTATGAGGAAACCTTCGCCCCTGTAGCTCGCTACACTTCTATCAGATTCGTCATCTTTCTAGCTGCGCAGATGGGATGGGAGATTCACCAGATGGATGTCAAGACAGCATTCCTGAACGGGGTGATAGAGGAGGAAGTGTACATAGAACAGCCGGAGGGTTTCGAGACATATGACCAGAAGACTCATGTTTGCAGGCTTAAGAAAGCCTTGTATGGTTTAAAACAAGCCCCCGAGGCATGGTATGGGCGAATTGATAGCTACTTGCAGAAGATGGGGTTCGTCAAGAGTGACGCGGACCCCAACCTCTACTACTTGAGAGTAGGAGATGAGTCGCTTATTCTGGTACTATATGTGGATGATCTATTTTTGACCGGATCATCCAAGCTCATCAAGGACTACAAGGAGAATCTGGCTATATAATTCGACATGAAGGACCTGGGGCAGATGCACTATTTTCTTGGATTAGAAGTCTGGCAGCAGAAAGGGGAAATCTTCCTAGGGCAAGGAAGATACACGACAGAAATCCTAAAAATATTTCAGATGGAAGACTGTAGACCCATGGCCACGCCAATGATTACTAACTAGAAGAAGATAGACACAACAGAGGATGATGAGGTTGATCCCACCTTGTACAGGCAACTCATCGGATCATTGATGTATCTGGTCAATACTAGACCAAACATTTGTTATGCAGTGAATACCCTCAGTCAGTTCATGGTGGAACGAAGGAGGGCTCACTGGGCAGCAGCCAAACATGTTCTCAGATATCTGAGAGGGACAGTCAAGTATGGGTTGAAGTACACCAAGGGCAATGAGGTCCAGTTGAGTGGGTTCAAAGATGCAGATTGGGCTGGAAGTACAGTGGATCGGAAAAGTACTAGTGGGTACTGCTTCAGTCTAGGATCAAGAATGACCTCTTGGTGCAGCAGGAAACCAAAGTCCGTAGCACTAAGTTCAGTGGAGGCAGAGTACATGGCAACAAGCACAGCTTCATGCGAGGCCATATGGCTCCGCAAGTTACTCTTGAACCTGCTCAAGAAGCAGATGGAGCCAACCGAGATTATGTGCGATAATCGAAGTTGCATTAAGCTCTCTGAAAATCCTATGTTTCATGACCGGTTGAAACACATTGACATTCGGTGCCACTTCATCAGGGACTATGTCCAAAGAGGAGCAGTACAGTTGCGATACACTCCTACAGGAAAACAGGTGGCAGATATCCTCACAAAGGCTCTAAGTAAGATTAAATTCACTTACTTCAGAGAGAAGATGGGGATGGTCGAGAACCCTTTCCATTAGAGGAAAGGGTGGTCTTCAGAAACAGAGGGAGCTGCAGTACGGAAGAGGCAGTGGCAGAGGCGGTGTCACAAGGCAGCAGTATAGGAGGCAGCAATGCAAAGATGAGGGGCAGCAGCTAGGATAGCATCAGTGCAACAAATGTTATAGAGTCAGAGCAGTGCAGTGGTATCTTGCTTGAACACTTTCCTCGCTCAGAGGGAGTGTTGATTTTTATAGCATCGGGAAGTGTTCTAAGTCTCATTTTTGGTAAAGGGGCTTGGACATCAATTATCCAGAGAACCTAGAAATTGTTTGTTGAAACTCCACTCGAATATGACTTTATTAAAATAATTAATTATTTTAATGTAGACCCTAAGTTTAAACTTAGGGAAATTAAATAATTGAAGGGTATTAATAGAGCAAAAGTGTGAATCTTCTAGAAAACGAAAAGCAAGTCATCTTTTGATCTGAGCCATTGATTAATGATATAATCTTGGACGTTGATTCATCAGCGAGAAGACTATAAGAAGAGAATTGAGGGCCATTTGGAAAGCAAGTCGGGGACACTCTCAGTACCCGAAGGAAATCGATTCTGAAGCAAGAGAATTCGATTTCAGTGGGTGAGATTGTAGAGGCAAGGTTGCAGAAGGAGGAGGAGGAGGGAGGATTTGGTTATCGAAGAAGCAGAAGTCGGGAGGATGAAGGGAAGGGTGAGCTAATCGGCAGCAAGACCCCCTCCACGCAAAGTTACGCAGTCCAGGGAGAGACTGCGTAGAGCCCTCACACTAGATGACGAAGAGGGTGAAGGAGGTCACCCCGAGGGTCTGAAATTCTTCTGGAGGTTCCAGAAAATTCAGCCAGATGTATGCTAATTTTTCTCTGCTCATCAGACTCTTGTAAATGTACTTTCCATTTCTAAAGATAAATACAAAACCCTCATCTATTGCACTGATTTTCCCACATTGGGTTTTTCCGGGGACAGTTGTCCAAAAATAATTGTGTTCATATAGTTGCTTCTATTGTGCTACTCGTGTAATTTTCTTTCTATTTTTATGCTCTTGATTAAAGTGAAGATCTGCAAATGTGTTTATTTCAGAATTTACTGAAGCATCTGTAAATAAATTATCTCATAAGTAGGAGAAATAAATCAAGTATTGCAGTAATATTTTCCTTCTTGAAAATTTCACAGACCATTTAGCAAGTCATTTCCTAGAAGTGTAAGTCATGGTCTTCTAAACCTTTGATTTGATAGCTTGTTGGACTTGTTGTAATACTTACTTGATTCCTTTTACTTTAGATCTTTAAGGAGTCCTTTCTTCTAGTTGGTTCCTTGGACTATCTTTTTCGTTTTCCATAGGATAGACTTTTATGACACAGTTCATTAAGGTGCCTTATACTTTGGTTCTGCATGAGAGATATGTTGAGAAATTAGGGCTTTTATTACAATTTCTCTTCTTGATAATTACTTGTGATTTACCTTATGCTTCTTTCACTTAGATCTTGTCTTTGTTAGATTATTATGTTCTTCATCAAGTCAATTATCAAATGCACAAGAGACACAAAATTTTAGCTAGCAAGCCAGGGCCAAAACCTCTCACTCTTTTAGAGGAAAACCCGATCAAGATTCTTCTTATAGACCTTTAATTGACGAGTACCAAGACCATGACAAAGACCCTTGACACAAGTGATCCTCCAAGACTCTTGTCACTATCCTTCTCTTACTCTTCTCGGCCTCTTCTTCGATCCTCCTTTTCTGCACTAAATTGCATTGCTCCTTAGAGAAAACTTGATCTCTATCTCAACAACCTTAAAAAATATGCTACTTCCTAACTTCCTTTGATCCTATCTTCAGCCTTCTGGAGACCTCTTCTTTGGTCTTCTTCCAACACCATTCTGTCTCTATTTTAACCCAATACAAAACCCTTTTCTCTGCTGTAGTAACCCTTTGTCTTACTGAAACATGCGAGGTATAGGTGTAGACTTAAGACCGAACCTTTAGAGACTTCAGATCTGTCTCTTCTTGCGCACTCTTGTAGCCTTTTCTCCGCGCAAATGTTGTTGAGATTTTGTGTATTTGGGGTAGCATCAGTTGTGCTCTAGCTCCCGAATTTTGTGGAGGGACTAAAGTACACTTGATCGACAAGACCCAGAAATTGATTTGGGAAATTTCATCTGGTTTAGGATATATTAAATTAATTAATTATTTTGATGTATTTCCTAAGTTAAAACTTAGGGAACTTAAATAATTGAAGTGAATTTAATTAAACATGTGATGAAATTGTCTTAAGTCACATTGGTCAAGCTTTCTTTTAATCTTAGCCATTGATTCAAGATCTGATCATGGCCGTTGGTTTCCCAACGAGAAAAGTATAAAGGAAAGGCTTGGGGTCATTTGTAAAGGCACACAGAGGCAGAGCACTGAAGCTAAGCTGAGATTCTAGGGCGGGTTTGCTAAGAATTCTCAGAAGTGTTTCAGCTGTAGAGAGGGGAATTTAGGCCAAGGGGATGATCTGATCCCAGGGTCTAGAATTAGCAAGAGGCAAAGATCAGCTCAGAGAGGCAGCGCAAAAGTAGGAGAGCAGCAACAACAGCAAGGACAGCGCAGTCCCTCAAGGACAACGTGATTTTCAGCAGGAAATCCTCAGGGGTTACATAAAGACCCTAAGGGGCAGTGTAAGGACTGCGTCACCCAGTCTGGGGTAACGCAACCCTTTCTGGAGCAACGTTGAGGGTCAGAGGGGCTTCAGAGGCTGACATAGAGGCTTCAGGGGCAACGCTTAGGTTTCTAGGGCCTAATTTTGGCTGAGTTCTATAAATCCCATTTGAGTGTGTGGATCAGTCATTATTTTGGCCCTAGATCAGCATGAGCTGTAGATCTATTATTTGTCTGTTGGGTTTTCCAGATGTGGAACCCAGGCTGCTTGTATTCAGAAAATTCTTAATAATAAAACCCTCCAGCAGCCAGAAGACCGGTTTTTCCACATCGGGTTTTTCCGAGGACTATTTGTCCAGAAATAACTGTGTCACTTTGTCCATGTGTGCATGAACTTGTTCTAGATCTGGATTGGTGGAGATCTGTTGTGTTTTGCTTCGATTTTAACTTGAATTTATTCAGTTAATAACTTGTCTAAGGGGAGGAGCATAATCGTGGTGTGAAGTTATTTCTGCATAAAGTGTAAAGATTCAGAAATTTCCACATTGTATCAGAGTAATTGCAGATCTAGGAGGGTCATTAGCAATAATCTGAAGGTTCTAGCTGCAGGAAGCAGCTGGAAAAGCAGCAGAAACGTAGATCTGAAGGGACATCGCAGTTTTCGGAGGTAGATTCACGTAGAGGGAAGGGTGACATTGTCTAACGCTGTCTCCTAGCAAGCCCACGCAATTACTGCGCAGAGGCAGCTCAAAAACAATGCTGGACTAGTCTGAAGCCAGCAGTGTGATGCAGATCTGAATCTGTCAAATCCAGAAAAGACTGAAGAAAAGCTGCAGAAATTCAAAAGGTGCTGGTGGGATTAAATTTTTGAAGTTTTCAGATTTTTAGCCTTAGCACAAGTGACAAAGAGTGGGAGGAGATCAACTTCTCAGAGAGTTTCTAGCCAAATAAACTTGCAGTTTGATTAGAGGATTAAAGAGAGCTGAATCATAGTTGATTTGGCAGATTTCCAAGGAGGGAAATCAGTTGTCAGAGGGAGCAGAAAGTGCCTGTTTCACCAAAAAGGAAGTTCTGACACATTCTGAGCAGATGGCTCCTCATGGACGGCATGATCAGGACAGACTGGATGGCCTTTCAAACTTTTCAGTTTGGAAGGCAAGGATCCTGATAGTGCTTGAGGTACACAATCTTAGAGACCATGCAGAGCAAACTCTGGCAACACCAACAGATCCGGATCTCCTTTGGAAGCATAAGGAGGCTGTTGGGCATGCCAAGTGGCTGATTATGGATGGAATAAAGGACCATATTGTACCACACTTAGCTGAGAAGAAGACAACTAATGAGATGTGGAAGGCCTTGATCTCCCTATAGGAGGGAAAATCTGTCCAAAGGAAGATGCTGCTGGAGACACAGATGAGGTCATTCATGATGGCCAAGGGAGAAGACATGGAGCATTTCCTCTTTAGACTGCAGTCGATCAGAGATCAATTGACTGCAACTAGTGCTAAGGTGGAAGACGATGTGATGGTTAGGACTGCCCTCAATGCAGTCACGGATGGGTGGGAAACCTTTGTCCAAAGTATCTTGGGCAGAGCGGACCTCCCAGATTGGGACAACTTGTGGTCGGTTCTGCGTCAAGAAGAACTCCACAGATTCACCAAGAAGTAGTATAGCTTTGGATCGAGCAAAGTGAAGAAGGAAGATGAGGAAGATGTAGCCTTGGCATCAAAGAGGCAGCCAAAGAAGAAGAAGGATCTCTCAAAGATCAAGTGCTTCTAGTGTGGTGAAATGGGACATTTTGCCAGCGATTGTCCTCAGAAGAAAAAGGACAAGGAAGCCTCTTCTTCCAAAGCTGCTGTGGCGGATGATGGGTCAGAAGATGATGCAGCCATGAGCGCTCATGAACCACGGAAGTGGGGCGACATGGATATGTAGAGGAGCTACATAGAAGTAAGGCGGGATCCTTGAGCAGCTCATCTCTTGGATCACATGCAAGCTATGACAGCCTTAAGACAGTAGCGGGACAAGAAGAGCAGTGGGTGCATAGATCACAGATGAAGCAAAGCAAGAGGCAGATCCGAAGACTGGGAGGAGCAGCGCAGAGCATAGCAAAAGTATCGTAGAAGCAGCAACAATGCAGAGTCTGATGTGAATTCAGCAGTGCAGAGTAGAGCTGCTTACGTAGTGTAGAGCTGTAGCAGCGTGATAGATTTTAGCACAAGGGGCTGATGTGACTTCAGTAGTGCAGAGGGAGTCTGATTACGCAGGCAAAGCTATAGTTGTGCATCTTTCTTTAGATGGCAGCACAAATCTGTAGCCTATGGAGCTTCAGTGATGAGGATGCAGCCCATTTGACTTGTCTGTCAAAGATTGGGCAGGAGATTCAATTGTTTCTCTCAACAACTGAAGTTGCAGTGCAGCAGATCAGCAGTGGCAGTGCTATGAGCAACATAGATGCAGCATAATGAGAGGGAGTTGCAGTACAAAAGTTGCAGTGGCAGTGGCAGAGTCACGGGCAACAGTACAAAATGGCAGCAGTAGTGTAGAGTTGAGTGGCAACAAGCCAAGCATCAACAACACAAAACCAATGCCCAAAATCATGTAATGCATAGTGTGATGTATCGCTAAAGCACACCCTTGATGCTAAGAGGGAGTGTTGAGATTTTGTGTATTTGGGGTAGCAGCAGTTGTGCTATAGCTTCCAAATTTTGTGGAGGGACTAGAGTACACTTGATCTACAAGACCCAGAAATTGATTTGGGAAATTTCATCTGGTTTAGGAGATATTAAGTTAATTAATTATTTTAATGTATTTCCTAAGTTAGGGAACTTAAATAATTAAAGTGAATTTAATTAAACATGTGATGAAATTGTCTTAAGTCACACGAATCAAGCTTTCTTTTAATCTTAGCCATTGATTCAAGATATGATCATGGCCGTTGGTTTCCCAACGAGAAAAGTATAAAGGAAATGCTTGGGGTCATTTGTAAAGACACACAGAGGAAGAGCATTGAAGCTAAGCTGAGATTCTAGGGTGGGTTTGCTAAGAATTATCAGAAGTGTTTCAGCTGCAGAGAGGGGAATTTAGGCCAAGGGGATGATCTGATCCTAGGATCTAGAATCAACAAGAGGCGGAGATCAGCTTAGAGAGGTAGCGCAGAAGCAGGAGAGTAGCAACAGCAGCAAGGACAGCGCAGTCCGTCAAGGACAGCGTGATTTTCAACAGGAAACCCTCAGGGGTTACGCAGAGACCCTAAGGGGAGTGTAAGGACTGCGTCACCCAGTCTGGGGTAACGCAGCCCTTTCCGGAGCAGCGCTGAGGGTTAAAGGGGCTTCAGAGGCTGACGTAGAGGCTTCAGGGGCAGTGTTGGGGTTTCTAGGCCCTAATTTTGGCTGAGTTCTCTAAATCCCATTTGAGGGTGTGGATCAGTCATTATTTTGGCCCTAGATCAGCAAGTGAGCTGTAGATCTATTATTTCTTTGTCGGGTTTTCTAGGTCTGGAACCCAAGCTTGTTGTATTCAGAAAATTCTTAATAATAAAACCCTCTAGCAGCCAGAAGACCGGTTTTCTCGCATTGGGTTTTCCGGGGACTATTTGTCCAGAAATAATTGTGTCACTTTGTCTATGTATGCATGAACTTGTTCTAGATTTGGATTGGTGGAGATATGTTATGTGTTTTGCTTCGATTTGAACTTGAATTTATTCAGTTAATAACTTGTCTAAGTAGGAGGAGCATAACCAGATTAACAGTAAATAATTTATGCATAAAGTGTAAAGATTCAGAAATTTCCACAAATGTATCCTCTTCTCCACGCAGTTGTATCCTCTTTTCTTTGCAGTGATTACCCTCGGCACTCTGAGTTATGCAAGAGAAGAATCGACCCAAACAGAGAACACCCTTTCTTTTTCTGAGATGTCTACTTACTCATTCTTATTATAGTCGTCCTCTTCACACTTCACTTTGCATCTTTTTATTGCAGACCCAATCGAGATTGATGCTCTATAATGAGGCCGTATCACTCTATATATAGTCATTGTCCTTCTGTCTCTAGGCCGACATGATCATAGGAAGGTAGGCTGACTTTTGCCAAGGAGGATTTTCATCATACTTAAGCCGTCTTCAAGAGGCATAGTGACAAGGTCTTGGAGTATACTTTTAAATCAATAGCATGTCCTTTACACGTGTAACATGACTTCATTTACATGAATCTAATTATCTTAATGACAAGATGACAAACTCCTAAAAGACATCAAGAAGTCTTTGACCTATAATAAAAACTCTCCTCATGAAACCCATGATGCAATCATTACAATAAATACATTTTATTATCTTTGTCTCTTCATTACATAAAATCATAATTACATGTCATTATGAAGACCGAACCTAGTTACACTTCTCAACACTCCCTCTTAACCAGGAAGGTATTCATAATGGGACTTGGTCATTCTCAATCTGAAGAATCTCATAAGAAGAATCGGATTGGTAATCTCATCTGTTGTAGTATCATATCAACCAGCATTGGCATAGTGCAGGGCCTTGATTAACAACTCCATCTGTCCACGAGATCTTGAGCCCCAATGCTAGCGAAAAAAAGGATTAATAGACACCTTCATCATTGTCTCTCTTGGAACATACCCCACTCGAGTTCACTTAGAGTATGTCCAGGACTATTCTTATCTTGGATTCCCAGTCCTTAAAGAATATCGGTCCTTACACAACTACTCTTGTCTTGGATGCCCTAATACATCCTCAAAGAGTATCGAATGCCAGATGGTTACCCAATCCTCCATTCTGTCTTCCCAGGTGAAGACCAGAATGATGTGTCTATCTCTCCCTCTCGACTAGGGAGGACATATTCCACCAAGGAATGTACGCATTCCTATACAAGGAATGTACCTAAGCTCCCTCTCAGCTTAGGAATTACCAAGTTTCTTCCAAGTAAGAAACTTTTTTCCAGTCTCCCTCTTAATCAGGGACTTGCAACAACTCTTCAGGAAAATAATGGGACATCCAGCTACTCTGAAGAACTCCTTCCTTCGATGTCATGAGTTTCTATTATGAGGAGTCTTCATCTTTGGGATCTCTTCATAGGGCACAAATCATCCATCACTTTCATTCACGAGTCATGTCATCATTCCATCTGAGAGTGATACATTAGTCTTCTCATCTAGTCTAGCTTCATGTCATGCTGCTATCTCCAAACCGTATCTCTTACAAGGATCTTTCATCCTTCCATATGGTTGTCAATGGTGGAAGATATATACTTCCCTTTGGCAACCCTGCATAAGCTCATCCAAATATTATTCAATTATAAATATGAATACTTAAATAAAAAATTACCTTAGTGATGATCTTTTATAACGACATCTTCTTGTAGGCATCAACATCCTTTATACAGATTGACACATATCCTAAAGATATGTATTGTCAAGGGTCTCCATTTTTTCCCAAATTTTTATCAGAGTCTACATATCATCCCAGGAGATTTTCTAGTCAAGTCTTCTTGGTTTCTTGGATGTTGTCTGTGTTTTTATCATGGTTGTACTTCTCACAGTCTCTTCCTTTCTTTCTCCACATAATTTTATTTCATTCCTAGGAGCTTCCAATATATAGTTCCTTAATTGTATACAACCACCTCATACTCCATATGAGGGCATATTATGTTGATTTCATCTGGTGTGGATCATGCCTTTTGGCAACCTTTGCATTAGAGGAGATTCTCTTTTTCCTTTGATCGTACTTCTAAAGATAGAAGTATACTACTTGCAACCATAAGACATGACTTCATAATATCCAGTGTAAGCATATATATATATATATATATATATATATATATATATATATATACATACCTAATCTTTTCCTTTGAGTCATCTTTCTGCAACAGTTTTCCTTAGAATGAAAGAGCTCCATTCTCTTGACCTGCTTTATCAATATGTCATCATATCCTAATTCTGAATTCTGCAAGTTAGAATTCCTTGATAAAACAATTTTCTTCCTTTCTAAAACAGTGAATCCAAAGAGGATTCCATTTAGAAAATATTAGCACTTGTTTCCATTAATGAATGATGAACCTTGATCTAGATGACTGCCTTTCATAAATGTTATTTTCAGTGAGGTTCCTAGGAGCCACTTGTTTCATGATTGTCACATAAAGTTGTTTAAGACATTTTCGTAAGTGCTCCTACTTCAATGCTTCTATCATGATGCCAATTCTAATGTGATGCATCTATCTAATTTACAATGCTTCCTATCATACTATTTTACGACCGACAGATACCTCTTATAGAAGAAGATGATCTCAATCATAGTAGAGATCTCTCACTTACAATGTTTCCTATCATACTATTTTACAACCGACAGATACCTCTTAGAGAAGAAGATGATCTCAATCATGGTAGGGATCTCTCACTTTTTCTTTCTTAGGCTTCTTTGACTTCGGTTCTTCCATTTCTTCAGCGATATGAGCTTCTTCTTTTTTTGTCTTGTCCTTATTAGGTTTAGGACACTCTCTTTGATAGTGCCCAAGTTCATTACATCCATAGCACCTGATCTATCCATGTTTCTATTTTTCTTCTGAGGACCAAATTTACCAAATCTTCCCTTTCTTCTTGACATGGCAGCATATGAATGATTTTCTTCATTTGATCTTGTATCAACTTTTGCTTTCAATCTAGTCTCTTCTATCTTATATAGAGACCATAGATCTTGGAATGGTGTCGCTTCTTTCTTCCCATATATACTTGAAGTGAGGTTTCCCCATCCCTCCGGTAGAGCATTCATTACCACTGTAGTCATTTCTCTATCAGACATTACTTCTCCCAATTCCTGCAGTTGATCTCGTATTTCAGAAATCTTCATAAAGTATGAAGCTATTCCTTCCTCTCTTGACAACTTTAACTTGTATAGTTCTTGTCTTAGAGAGATTACTTCTCCTGCATACTCACAGAGAACAAATCCACCAATTTTTCATATATTTCTTTTGAAGTTTCTAGTTTTGATACATAGTCTTTTATGGATTCTATAAGAATCCTCTGGGCTCTCACTTCTCCCTTCATGTATTTGGCATGTGCTTGAGTATCTTCTTTTGAAGGTAGAGTTGATGATCCTTTGATATGGTTCATGACTTCATTCTCAATAAGATTTAGATCTGTCCTTTTCTTCCATGCAAGAAAGTTTGAAACCCCAACCAATTTGTTTCTTTATTTGCAAAAAGACATTTTGACAGATTCAGATGAAGTTATAAATATACTTACTTGAATAGATGCTTTCTTCTTTGCTTGCTTTCTCCTTGAATTTGATGATGATGTAGATGGTTGACAGACTCCTCCTATATGAAGACAATTTCCTTTACGAGTAGTATGTGATGATAGATCACTTTAGATCTTTGGTGACAAATGTCCTTGTTGATGATGATCAAGGATGGCTTGATGATGTCTTCAATAATGTTGACTTGGCTTCAACAAGATAGATAGCTTTAGAACCTTTTGAAGATGAAGATCACTTTCTTGATCTTGCCTTTTTCCTTGGAAGGATCTTGATGTATAAGTCCTTTAAACTTTGAGAGAGGAACTATGTGGTTTCTTGAGATGGCTTGAGGGTTTCACCAACTCCTTGCAGACTACTTCTCGAATGAAGATCTTCCTTCTTAGATCTAGGGTTTGATTCTTCAATGCAGATCCTTTTCAATGTAGATCCTTCACTATGCTTTGATGCCTTCTTAAAAACTGATATTTGATTGTCTTCTTGAAAGCTGATCCTTGTGTGCCTTCTTGCTAGACTGCCCTTTCTTGTCTTCAAAACCTTAGCGCTGATACCATGTTGAGAAATTAGGGATTTTATTACAATTTCTCTTCTTGATAATTACTTGTGATTTACCTTATGCTTCTTTCACTTAGATCTTGTCTTTGTTAGATTATTATGTTCTTTATCAAGTCAATTATCAAATGCACCAAGAGACACGATATTTAGGCTTTCCAACCAGGGGCCAAAACCTCTCCCTCTTGGAGAGGAAAACTCGATAATCATTCTTCTTATAGATCATCAATTGACGAGTACCATAACCATGACATAGACCCTTGACATCGGTATGCCTCCAATACCCTTGTCACTATTCCTTGTTGCTTCTTCTTGGCTTCTCTAGCCGATCCTTCCTTTACTGCACCATTTTGTTGAAAAGTGTAACTAGGTCCATCTTCATGTTGACTATGCAATTACGGATTTATAGAAGATAAAGATAAGAAAATGTATCTTTTGTTGTACTTGCTTCCTGGGTTTCATGAGCAAGATTTTATTATAGGTCAATAGGCTTCTTCTTGATGTCTATTAGGGTTTGTCTTATATTTATAAGTGTAATTAAGAGTCAAGATAATGAAGTGTCTAGTATGAAGAATGTTCTCCAAGACCTTGCGAAAGAATGGCCCATAATGGCCCTCAAGACTGCCCACTATCTACGTTGAAAGATCGGCTCATCTTGCTCCTAAAGTCGGCCTCCAATAGCTGGACAAGTCGGCCCAGAATCCGTAATTAAAGTCGGCCTAAATAGTGCCTATATGGTCGGCCTAAAAAAGAAGTAATACTACTATTAAGAGACCTAGAGTTGCGGCTCATTTAGACACAAAAAGATGCGGATTCTCTCTAAATAAACACAAAATAGAAAGTTTGGATCTTGAAGAAGATGTACGGGGTTTTAATGCGGTCATCGTATGAATTGATTACAAGTGTCAAAAGGTCTAACCAATAGCATATCCACCTATGATTGAAATGCGGATCTCAGAGCGAGATCCCTCTATGTAAAAGTGCGAGAAAATAAAGTGTGTATTTCTCCGTATTGTAACGATATTAACGTCAAGAAGAGTATGCGGATTCCTATGCGAATCTAAGTGGTAAACGAGTGTTAGTTTGAAGGAGATGACAAGTGCGTACTTTAGGAAGGAAGGGATGTGGATTTCTCCGAAGTGTCAACAGGTGCAAACTCTTACGAGTCATGAAGTGTTGAAGTCAACAAGATTGAAATGTGGATTTAAGAAGTAATCAAGTGCGGATCATAGAGGTAAGAAAGAAGGTCTACATTCTAGAAAGTTGATGTGTATACAAAAGATAAGAAGGAGGATCTCAAGATAAACTTAGAGACCGAGTTCTCTAAAGCTAATGGAGGTCGAGTATACATTGGTGAACAATAAAAGGATCGGTGTTGGAGGAAGACATAGAAGAAGTGCCAAGGTCTTGGACGCATTCACGAGGGTCAAAGGTTTGAGTCTTGGTCATGGTTCTTGTCATTTGAAGATCTATAAGAAGAATTTCTCGTGGGTTTTCCTCTCCAAGAAGGAGATGTTTTGCCCTAGCTAGAAGAGCCTAACTTTGTGTCTTTTGTATTTTGGTAATTGACTTGATGAAAGGCTAACTAAGCTAAGCAAGAGAAGAAATAAGTAACTCAAGTAAGCTCACAAGTAATTATTAGGAAGAGAATTTGAATTAATCTCCAACCCTTTAAATTCTCAACACCGTTCTGCACCAACACTTCTTAGCATGTACTTGAGGAGTCTATGCCTTGTTGTTGCTTTGCAATCCTAGACCAAAGGTTCAATCTCTTTGTTGTTAAAACCTTGGATATTCCAATCTCATTGTTGCTTCAACCCTTAGACGTAGAAGTAGGTCTTCTTCATTGCTACAACCTTAAGACATATTTCGATCTCCTATCTCGATTAATCCTCCTTCACGGCATTGATTAAGCTTCACCTTGTCCCTTCCTCAAATCCTTATTTTTTTGGTTTAGTACCCTAAATAGTGATGTACATTATTCCGCAATACACCTCGAAAAAAGTCTCGACCTTCTTAAATAAATGCAAGGTGTTATAGCTTTAGACAAAAACTCAAATTGCCCTTCCTTCGTACCCTTTTAAGGTCTCCCTTCCTTTACTATCTCGATCTTCTCTTTACGCATTGTTCTTCGCGCCCTTTTTTCAAACTTATCCGATGAGGCCACAGTCCCCTTATCTATAGTGACTACCTTCTTGCTTGTAGGCCGACATGAGTCGGAGAAGGTAAGCCGACTTGTCAAGGAGTATCTCCAACATGTATGTTTAGCCGACTTCTTGGAGCATAGTGACAAGGGTTTGGAGCATATCTTTACATCAATAATTGTCCTTTACACAAGTGTAACATGACTTCGTGTATATGACCCTAGTTATATTTATGACAAGATGACAAACTCCTAAAGAGATCAAGAAGAAGTATTTGACCTATAATAAAACTCCTTGCTCATGAAACCCATGATGCAAGCATTACAAAATACATTTTATTATCTTTGTCTTCTTCATTACATAAATTCATAATTACAAGTCATTATGAAGACCAAACCTAGTTACACTTTCCAACAATTTGATGTCTAAAGTTTTAATGATTTGACGCTTCCATTGTAATGACATGATTTTGATATAGTTGACTTCATGCTTGTACTTGCTATTAAAGTTTTGTAGGCACATAATCTTCAAGATGTTGAAGATGTTTGAAAAAAGAAGATAATAATAATGAGCATGATGAAGGAAGCTACAAGAAAAAATGATGATCAAGATGACCTTGATTCCATCAAGCCTTGAAAAAGATAAAGTTACTCCAATATTATAAAAGAAGGAATTTATTGATCTCCCTAAGTTGAGACGGAGCCCTGGATAGAAGAAGGGGTAGATATCCCCCAGTTGAGAGGGAGTGTATATCATGGCGAGTCATAATGAATACCTTGAAGTAAGAATGAAAGTACTCGTAAATAGATGTTCATGATTTATGAAGTTAAAATCAAAGACTTGAGAAGTACTAAGGTTTTATTTGATGTTGCTAAAGAAGTAAAAGAAGACATCTTCCGACAATGATGTATTTGGACAATGTGATGTTAAGGACCCCAAAGGTTTGTATATATATTTTAAGGTTTATTATTGATTGGGGTTATGATTGATTGAATGTTTTAAGCATGCTTGGATTGGTGGATATATCTGATTTAGTTTATTAAGAGAGATGAAGAATCTTTTGGCAAGATGTTTGGGAGGACCTGCGGGTCGACCTATGTGTTGATGTCTAGATCCCGAAGTAGGGAGGGTGGCGTTGGTCATCGAGCGTTGACCTTGGATACGCACCTAGATCCCTAGGTTGGTGGTAGAGCTTAAAAGCTTGATGGTACCTATAGTGGCTAAAGCTTGAGTCCATCTTAGTCCCACTCGATTAGAGTACCATGGTCGGGTATCTAATCTATAGCATTGTGTGTGCTATGACTCTTCGTAGAACATATTATTTTGAGATCTTCCATGTACCATTGTATATGTGTGCTTATGAATACCTCCCTAGTTAAGAGGGAGTGTTGAAGAATGTAACTAGAGTCGGTCTTCATAATTGTATTTGAAAGTATCTCGTCAAAAAGAAAAAGAAAAATATTATTAAATAAATTGACTTATTAAAGCATGGGTTTCATGCTTGGGTCAATTGTTTATAGGTCAAAGCCTCCATTGTAACCTTCATGTCAAGTGTCCTTGTCCATGTCATAATGTAAAAGATCCTTCTTGGGCTTCATTTGTCAAGAAAGAAATTTATTTTAATGGAAAATAGGTCAATTAGGCCTCCTTCACCAAGTTGGCCTCATTAGAAGAATTCGACCTCACACGGACTATATATAAGCAGCAATTCGACTCATTTGGAACATACACACTCAACAAGTTCGATCTATAGTTGTTGGAAGCAGAAAAAGATAGCAAAGTTGTTGGAGAAGGATTGAAGAAGTTGGAAGACAAAAAATCGAGTTCTTGGGCAATCTATTTTCTCACAGTGTGAAGTTTCTAGACTGTAGCTGGGCCGAAAATTTTGACATTGTTGGGGTCAAAGTTCTGGATTGTAGCTGGGCTGAAATTCTGAAATTGTTGGGGGTTCGAAATTCTAGACTGTTGTTGGGCTGAAGCTGTTGGACAAGAATAGACTACTGAAGTTTGTTGAATCATATTGGAAGGCTGACTTGGTGGAGGAAGGTCTTTTGGTCTAGGGTCTTGCTCTACCTCAACTTGAATTTTTCTAGTCAAAGAGTTTGACTGGTTTTTTTCCCCTGTAGAGGGGTTTTAGCCCTGGCCGAGTGCCTATATCTGGTGTCCCTAATCTTCATGTCTTGATTTGATGATTGCTTGATGAAAAAGAAGATAAAAGAAGAGCATAAACAAAGTTAATAAGAACACAGGAATATCACAAGTAATTATCAATATAAGAAAATCTTTCTTCCTTTCCGATTTTCTAACAGACCTAAATTCTCTATGCCTTATCTTGTTCTTGGCTATCTTCAATTGTGCATTTGGTTTATGTTCTATATATAATTTCTTAACTAATATTTCAGCAAAAAATAAGTTTTGGAATAAGTAATTGTTACAGCATAAAACATCATAATTTCAACAATTCATGCTTTCCAACCCTTTTAAAATCATAATCTTATTATCATATTTTGCTAGTTTGAAATATGAAGTTAGATTTCATTCCTTGAAACCTAAATGTACCAATCTGTGGGATGTTTTGAGATGTGAGAGTTATTTAAAAAAAATCAACTGGCTTAGATATCCTCTTTCCCAGCTAAAGACTTCCTCTTTGGCTGTCCTAAAATCAAAAAATATATTGTTAACTCGTTCATAAAATCACAATTTTCTTTAAACCTAAAAAACACTATTGTTTTATCATCCTTTGCTAGGCTTCTCAATCTCCAATGAAAGAAGGCCAGTTTTTTACAGACCCGGCCAGTTAGGACAGGTTACGTACCAAACCGATCCTAAACAGCCAATGAATCGGGTTTATTGCTCCGATTAGCAAGCTCATGCATCTCACCAGCCGGTTTAGCCGATTTCGGTTCAACTAGGCTGGTTTTTAAAACTATGTTCTCTATTGATTAGTTTTCTCTCTCTCTGGGGTTGTGCTCCTCTTGTGTGATATCTCTTCAAGTGTTGCACACAGCCCTAGTGTTTCCTTTTTACAGCTTATTGCAGAATCAAGGTTTTTTGTTGGTTCCGTTCAATTCTCTTGTGAATCTCAACATTGGGATGCCAAAAAGAAGTGCTAAAGTAGAAAAGAGTGTCAAAATTCTATCAAAATTCTACTAGATAGAACCCTTCTAACAAATTGAGAAAAGAGGGCATATACTAGATATTAATGAAGTCAGACTGATTATCACATTTGTACGCTTGCCACACAAGGAAATGACAAAGAGCAGATCTTGACTAATTATCACTATTGAACCAAGACCAAATTACTGAAGAAAAAAAAATTATATATACAGAAAACAAATTTTGCGAACCAGAGAGAATGCTTTGCTCATTCAATCCATATTATCCATCAAAAAAAACCTCACTAATGCATCAAAACGTACCTTTGCTAGCCTGAAACTCCATAGTTATACCTTCATCTTTATGAGAGAAAGACTGGAGTGCCTTATAGACCGTGACACCCTCTCCATTGTCAAGAATAGACTTCCGGACCTCAGACATACCTGGGAAAAATATACCAAAGCCTTTGCTTAGTTAAAAAAAATTGAACTTCTGGTTTTGACTGGCTCGTGATCCTCTTTCTTTTAATGTCTTTTATATCTCTTTTATTTTGATAACACTTTAGCATCTACTAGTGTTTTAGACACTCCCATCGGGCTGGTAGCAACTGCTGTACTCTGTATACCCATTGACCTATTCCTTGGTTATTTGTGGACAGCTTAAAATAAAATAAAATAAAAAATAAAAAATCTTATTAGCTTTGGAGTTAAAATGGAGTTGCATTTGCACTCCCACATGTCTTGTATTTACACTGGATGTATCCTTTAGTCCCATTGACCTACTTTTGTGGTCACCTGAGGACATTAATAAAATTATCTTATCTTCAGATATTATCTATCCCTCTATAAAGGCCACAAAGCTAAGCAGCATAATTCTGACTACAAATAACCAGAGCAATAATAGACAGTTTTTTCTTATATTTCCAGATATGAAATCACCTGCAGATTCTAGAAAAGCTTTATTAGACTATTTTTTATGTTGGTCCAAACGTTGCCTATGGGGATTGCAATGCATTTAATTTACCTTGCCTGTGAGATAAGGTTTGTGAGGGTGCTGCCTTTGCTTGAATTCCAGATTCCCCGTCTGCAAACAATAATAAAATTTGATTTTTAGACACCTTATTTTAAGTTAAAATTATGACATCCAATAAATTGAATGCAGTCATCAGCTGCCCACCAGGTGCATGTTTCGCTCCACAATCTTCTGCAGTACTGATTGTCACTTGAGACTCGAGAAAACGTTCAATTGCTTGACGAAGAGCAATATTGGGAAGTAGCTCATCAATCTTGAATTTAGTAGAATTACATTGAGGACATTTACCCTTCTCAACTAATACCTTCCTAATACCTTTGGACAGAAGCAAGAGTTTCACATTACATCATGAATTGATTTATATTAAATAGAAAGGCTACTCAGATTCGGAACATGCTTGAAAATTGACACATGCTTTAAAACAGTTACAGTCAGTTGTAAAAGAGCTTACACCAATGGCAGAAGCTAAACTGACAACATGGTATCATAACAGCCCCCTGAAAGATTCCTTGACACAGTGAGCACCTCAATTCAGATGGAAGCTCTGAATTCAGTACTGCAGGAAGGATGGCTTCTATTTTTTTTGGTAAAGCCATACTGAAATGAATAACATAAGTAGGCTTTATCAATGATGTTTAAACAGAAATCCACAAGCCCTGGCTATCAATGTAACATAACAATAAACCAAGGAACCATATGAGAAAGCATCATACTCATCAGGTTTCATTGCATTAACTAGTTGCTCTGGCAACTTTGCTATCTTGTTATCATATGTTGGATCACCCTTTATTGGAGAGTGTTTGTCATAATGTCCTGGTGCAGTAAAGATTACCCAACAAAAACAATCAGTAAATTAAAAATACAAAGTAACTGAAACACTTACATACATAAACTGCTTCTACCCAATTCACCATTGCAATAGCAAATAAAAACCAAAAGGAATCAAATGCCTTAGATTGTATGGTGAAAGAATTAAGATAGATCTCTACCACATACGATTTCCTTTTAATACCTCTTGCTAAGGCTCTGCCAGAATCACCAGCTTCGAGCATTTGACTGCCAGAAGATGGCCCCTGACTCTGCCTGCAAGACAGAGGCAAGTTAATTGCCCGAGACAGGAACAAATAATGTTTACTAATAACTTTGAATATTGTTACACAGAATGAACAACTATAATGAGGCACACTCAATTTGGTTTTCACTTGAAACATGTAAATTCATAGACATTGAAAAGACAGGGAAAAACAACCAGAAAAAAAATATGCTGAAGATTTGATAGAGAACCAAAGCTAAGAAAGCAAAGATGAATCCCCATTGTCTAAGCCAACCATGAAAAAAAGTAGACTAGAAAAAATTCAGCGTTTCAGAACCATGTACAAGAATGAGAGGTATCCCAGAACCTGTTAGAGGTAATTAGAGAAATGTATTGTTCCAATGCATTCTTCCATATCATCAGTGTTCCAATGCATTCTTCTAGAGAAGGTTGTTTCCCAATGTAAATGTGAGTTAAAACCACATAGATATCACTATCATCCAGTAATAATAAGCTTTCCCATTGCTATAAATATGGGGCTCTACTGTGTGTTTGGTGGTATCAAATCTAATAAATAACTCTCTTCAAGAGAGCTTTTGCTATTTTTTGTTGTTTCTATTTTTCTAATTTGGTACAGATCCAGAGGCCGGTGATCTGAGAGCCCTGTAGGATCTGGGATGCTAAAGATGACACGTGAATGTGAGAAGTTCCAAGATCTGTGAGAACTGTGAGATCTGAGTATCGCCATTTTTTTTCCCCACAAGGTGTTATCCCCAGAATGAGCATGCTGCCCACTGGTAGTTATCACATGGATAAAACCATAAGGGGAAGAGGTGGAACTCTGCAGAGAGCACATCGTTGTCCAGGAATCGCTGTCAAAGTTCAACTGATGTAAAAGTGGAAAAAAGAATATGTTAAGAATTATGTGGCTAAAGGCAAGCAGTGTAAAGGTGATTATGAAGTTGAAAAGGATGGAGAATCTCCTGGAGAAGTTGTGAAGATTCAGTTGCCAACAAATTTGAAAAAGCAGCTGGTTGATGATTGTGAGTTTGTAACACTGCTGAGCAAGTTGGTTAAGCCCCCACACAATCCAACTGTGGATGACATTTTGAAAAATTATCTTAAGCACAAGGCCAAGAAGGAATGTGTGGTAGGTAACTTTGTTTTGGAAATATTAAATGGTCTCTGCAGGTACTTCAACAATGCTTTTCCTGAAATGCAATTGTATAACCAGGAATTTGTTGTAGCTGTATGAGCTGTGTGGAAGCTGTGAAGGGGCTGTGTAAGCCACGAAAGACGACTGTGTGGGCTGAGTGGAGCAGTTTGGACTGGCATGAAGGAGAGTGAATTTGTGACCTGCAGTAATTTGTGGGGTGCATCAAAGATAGCCATTAAGGAGTTTTTCCTTGAAAGACCACTTACTAAGGTGCTGAAGATAATTTGTAGCTTGAAATCTGGTGTGGGAATAATCATTTTGTTTTCGTGTGCTTCTTAAAAAAAGAGAGAGAAAGAGAGCAAGTGTCATTGATTTGTAAAAGGAGAGTGTTAATTACAGAAAATTGGTGATTGATTTGAAGTTATGAAATTTTTTTGGCATTCAAATATGGCTAATCCATTGGCAGATTCATATTTAACAGAATCCACTAAGCTACATGAAAAAAAATTATGCGAATTGGAAGTTTAAGATGCAGAAATTGATGGAAGGTTAGAATGTTTGGTCAACCACATTTGGTGTTTAAGCCAAACCAGGAGCCCCGGCAGCCTCAGTTCAAGATTGGGAATGAAAAGAGACCAAAGCGAATGTGCTCTTGAGAATGTTTGTGAAGGACCACATTATTTTTCATATCATGGATCGCAATACATCTCACAAAACTTGGGATACACTTAAACGTTTGTATCAATGTTACAAGACTCGGAATCGGCAATAAATCGGCAAGGCAAAAGAGCGAAGAGTTTGAAATGGATTGGTAAAAAATCGGGAAAAAAATCGGCGAATTAAATAAATAAAGATATACACATATTGAATTAAAAAAAATATTTTTCATTGATATTCAATAAAGCCATGTCCAAACAATGCATAATATCAATAGATGTGCAAAATATCATGAATGAATAAGTATCTCATATATGTTATGAGTCCAAACATGATCCGAAGTACTTAAACCCTGAGTCCTAACTAGTGACTACATAGAACCCGAAGCATCTCGCTTCTAAAAGTTTACAAAAATATCGCAAAGCAAATCGGTAAAAAATCAATAACGGAGAGTCTAAGACTCTAAGAGTGAGAACTAGAAGCGATTCCTCCCACTCCTTCGCTTGCTTGACTCTCTAAGTTCTCCAAGTCATGTAGACTTAAAAGAGGAGACTCCTCCTCTATTTGGACCCATTCAGATGCATTTGTAGCTTGCGCATCTATCTCCTCAAGGTCGATTGGTGAATGATCCAAACCGTTCATTATCATGATACATTGAAATGTAAATTAAAGTTTGAACTTTAAAGTTTAAACTTTAAAGTGCAAATTAGATTATGAAAACTTCAAATTCAAGCTCTCACCTAGTATTTGCTTGTTGCAAAGTCGTAGATTGTAATGGGCAAATACAAGGTCATTTAAGCGCTTTTGTGTCAATCGATTGGGCTTCTTAGTATGTATTTTTCTCAAACATGCTCCAGTTGCACTCACAACTCCGAAGCATCGCATGATTGGTTTAAGATTTGAATGGCGAATCTCTTCAACTGGCGTATCACTACCAAAGTTTTGCCACCAACGACCTAGCAAGTGGCAAGTGTTTGTGAGTAGTAAGTAGTAAATACTAAATACTAAATAGTAAAAAACTTAAAAAGAAAACAAAATTTAATAAAACGTTTAACATACAAAATTGATGAAGCCTTCAAGCCTCAAAGGGTACCTGCAACATCTTAGTCCTTTATCGTATAGCACTGGTATAGGCAAATAATTTAGTCGAGCGTCCTATAATCCCGTAGTTGGGAAAAGTCACGGCTTTGAAATTTTGGATGAGGGGAGCACCTTTCAATGCATGTCATAAGTCCTCTCGCCAACCTCCCCATCTTCATTAAATTTGCTCTTATCATAAAAAATACCGTGGGTTTAAGAAGTACCCAACAACATGTAAGGGGGGAATGCAATTGCCTATCCCAACGTCCATCAATAATATCCCAAAGAGGCAAACACTTTGCCTCCTCATCCCCATAACTTCTTTTGATGGCCTCCTTTGCGAGATCCATCGTCTCATAAATGTAACCCATAGTGGGTTTGTCACCATCAACCATCCTCGAAAGTTCAAGCTTTCAAATTTAATGAAATATGAAACTTTGAAAATAAAAAAAAGCTTGAAATGAAATTTTTAAAAATGAAAAAAAGTTAAGACTTGAAGTCCCGAGAACTCGACAAGGGACTTTGTCGAAAGCGATAATCCCTTCAGGCGTCTTTCCAAAAACCGTCATTAAACACAAGTGCGGCATTTTCAATGCCGTCAAGGGTTTTGGAATGTTTAGATCCCATCCACTCGAGTCCCAAGAACAACCTCTTCAAATTTATCTTTGCTCAACCACAGATTGCAAAGATATGAAATTTGTTGCAAATCTAGTCACCGAAGGTCGAAAAATTTCTTTACCTTCAGGTAGGTATTTTTCTCTCATGGTGTTTAGGAAAATAGTGTGGTTGTACAAGTATTTGGTTATGGATTTTGCCTTCTCCACAACCTCATGCATCCAATGAAGCTTACCAATGTCCTCAAGCATTAAATCTATGCAATGGGTTGCAAAAGAGGTCCAAAAAATAGTGGGGTGCCTAATCTCAAAAAAGTCTACCCAGACAGACCATATACTTAACTACATTGTCGTTGACAATTTGTACAACATGTTCTTCTCCCACTTCTTGAACAACTTCCTCCATCATTTCACAAATAAGTTGGCCGAGTCTTAACCTTGTCCGAGGCATCCACTCGATTTGAGAAACATTGTGCCTCACTTTGGACAAGATACAAGGAAATTTATTAAAGTTCTATTCCTTTGATCTCGTCCATCCATCACTCATGATGGTGCACCTTGTTTCTACCCATGATGAACAAAACTCAGCCTAGCACAAGCATGACACCTTCAACACTCTCTAACAACAAATCTATCCTAAGGCTCTCTGATGAAGGGGCTTTGAACCTTGGACCTACAACGGCAATCCGCTTCAATCATAGCTTGCCAATAAGGACTTCTGGCATAGTGGAAAGGTATGCTCGAATAGTACCAAAAGTTAGCAATGGCCTTCCTTGCCCTAATCGTGGATATTTTTTTTCCAACCAATGCCATCCAAGGTAGGTTGGGAATCGGGTTTTGTGCGGGGAGCAACAAAAGTGTTTATGTTTCCACCTCTAGTGTTGAATGCAAGAGGATTCATTTGGCCTTGAGTTTGACTTGGATTTGGAGGCATGTGTGTGAAACTTGGGAAGGGCATTGAAGATTCAACAAAGGGAGATGACAAGGCCTTGAGTTTGACTGGGATTTGGAGGCATGTGTGGGAAACTTGGGAAGGGCATTGAAGATTCAACAAAGGGAAATGACAAGGGGGTATTGAAAGAACAATGGTCAGCTCCAAGAGTTCCTATTTCTTTATTTTTCTTTTCTTTCTTGGCATTATGCTGACTCAACATATCAAGGGCCAAGATTGCTTGGTGTTGGACATTTTCATCAACATTGTCGCAGAGACCTATATCATGGTCAAGGTATCTTTGCAAGGTGGTACTTGAATCTATAAATACCTCCACTACATTTCGCTTTGCAAAACTTACAGAGGAGCTTGGCTTCCCCAGGAATCTTCTCACAATAAGCCCAAGCAAAGTCCTTCTCACGTGGCATTATTGTTGTTTGGCCTTGTTTGGTGTGTGTTTAATTTGTGGCTCTCGTAGGCCTGTAAATTATAATAGACAAATAAAAAAAATAAATTAAAATAAAATAAAATAAAATAAAAAAAATAAAAATGATACAAAATGAAAAAAAGTTAAAAACATTAAAACAACCAAGATTAATCATTACACACTGCACAGTTACTGCTCCTCCAATACTCTCAGTTTATACGAACCAAGATTACGAACCAAATGAGAACACATGTTCCAACTTTTTAATGTTTTTTTCGTGAGGTATTGAATGTTTCTGAGATGTTTTAGCACCCACTATTGAGCTTGGTCTGGTTCAGTTTAATTGTAATATTGGTTCTGAATATGCTCATAAGTCAATTTTGGTCAGTCAATTTGGTCTAAGGTTGGTCATTGATGTCAATATGGAATTGGCCAAGATGTCAATATTCTTGTGATGCCTAGTTCCAGATGATGATACCATGACTCTTGGTTGATACCATCAATGAAGATGTCACGAAGAAGACTGGAACCAACATGATGTCAAGATGACAAATATTCTTAAGGTGCCAAGTGTCAATCATAGGGCTTGTTTGATGATCTTGATCTTAAGTACCATTGAAGTATCTAATAGCCCTTGATGACATATGGAGGACTACACTTGATGACGTCATACACTTGAAAAATGACCACACTTGAGGTCTTGATAACATGGTTGGAGATCATTTGATGATTGGAAAAACTGCTTTGGAGCTGTTGACAAATTAATAAAGGCTGCACTAATATATGATGACATTGTTGATACGTGATGCTACATGAACGATGCACTCCTACATAATGACTCTATGATCCTATGTGACATTGATAACAATGAAGAAGCCACGCTGTCACAAACATTCCTCATGTTGTCCCAAACTTTTTATGCATAAAATTTAAGGACATTCACAAAGAAAAATAAATTTTCCAACCTTAGAGGCAACCTTTCAACATGTGACCTAGTCCATCTTAAAGAGGATTTTTTCCTCTTTCCAATGAACCCTTACACGCCCCAAAACTCCAAATAGTTTGGGAGATATGAATTTTACAAGTTGAAGGTATATATCTGGCCCTTGACCCGACCTATGCACAGTCATATTAAGTCGGCCTCACTTCAAAAGGACGTGTATCTTCCATTATGACGAAATCACTATAAATACAAATCTGAAACTTCATTTTTTCCTCATCAATTTCGGTGTAAATCACAGAGATAGTACAACAAATTGACTTCACATCTCAGGAGGCCGAGAAGGAAGAGTTTAACGACAAATATAATGTTTGGGTTAAAAATCTGAATTGATACCTGTGTGTAAAAGGACCAGATCTTGCAAATATGGAACAACACTTCAGATCTCTGATGTGGCTCGGAATTGAGCACATATCTCAGATCTGTGTTTTGGACAGCACCTCACAACATAAAGCTCGGACCTGTTCTTTGATTTCAGCACCACAGACCTGTAACAGTTCTGCAATTTCAAGTCTGTAATAGTTCTGCCACTACAGGAGTCTTAACTTATTGCAACCTCAAGAGAGACATCTACAGGATTTTGGACCTTTTATTATTGCTGCAAGAGAGATAGCTTCAGGAGATGTGACAAGGAGCTGCCATACATTTTGGACCTGTGATATATTATTTCATACCTGTGTTCTCTTGTCTTGACCGATGATAAGAAGTGTGGTTAGATTTCAATTCAAACTGTGGAGTGCTAAAGATCTGAAGCTCAGATTGTTGGTGATCTTCCTTAAAGAAAAACAGTTGAGGTATAATAAAAGGCTTGGTGAAGGTTTGCATTAGTGTGGAAGAGTCTTGGTCATATTTCTATAGAGGATCAAAGAGCTAAGGCCCGAAGCCTTAAGTGCAAACCTATGATCATTTTTGAAACCACGAAGGATAGTAGCAACACTTTGAAGAATTGAACACTCAAGCTTTTGGAGCCTTGGACAGTCACAGATTTGGAACTTTGAACAGTCAAGCTTTTGGAGCCTTGGACAGTCACAGATTTGGAATTTTGAACAGTCAAGCATTTACAGAGAAGTGTTTGGAGGGTTTGGACAAGAGAAGTATTGAACAGTGAAGACTTGGGTTGACTTGAAGAAGCCTGCAACCTTTGAGCATATTTAGAGCACACCAAGCATTGTTGAAGATCCCTTGAAGTCTTGGAGCACCTTGTGAAGACACTCGTGAAGCACCTTGTTAACATCACTCTTGGAGCAACTTGTGAAGACACTCTTGAAGCACCTTGTTAACATCACTCTTGGAGCTAAACTTGAAGGTTTCTTTGGAGCACATCTTGAGTATTAATTTGACCCTTCAATTGAGCAGCCTATTGTAGACACCTTGTTGAGAAGCCTTCACTGACCTTGGAGTTAATCTTGAAGACCATGATGCATTATTGAAAGTCGCCATGAGGTGATTTGGAGATCTTTGCTTGGATACGATGAAGAGCAATGGTGACACCTTCTAAGAAGATCAAGGTTGTCATTGATGACGTGACGTGGAGACTAAAGTGAAGGCATTGCTGAACATTGCCGTGGGCTCGTCGAAGAAGACATTGGGAGCCGTGAAGTATAACCAAATATATCTTGACGAAGTGAAGTGGAGGGTTGGGGCCCGAGAGGTTGTAGCCTCATAGAGACAAGGTTGCTGCCTTGGAAGATAGGGTTGGAGCCCTAGAGGGATAGGAGTCCTCAAGAAACCGATTGGAACTCTGTACTAGAGATAGGGTTGGAGCCCTAGAGGTTGGTGCCTCAAAATTGACGAGGGTCGGTGCCTCAAAATTGACAAGGTTGGAGCCTTGGAAAGACCAAGTCCGTGCTTGGCACAATACAGAGTTGGAGCCTAGAAGATTGGAGTCTTCATCTAGGGTTGGAACCCTATATCATTATTGTACTTTACTTATTATAAAAGAAGAAATTAATAAAAGTATCTATTCCATCATTGTTCATTTTGTGTTCTAAATATAAGTGATCTAACTGGTTAAATTAACAATTGAAAAGAAATACTAATTCACCCCCCTCTCGACATTTCCAACACTATTAAGCATGGTCCGATTCGAGTTTAATTGTAATATTGGTTCCGAATATGCTCATAAGTCAATTTTGGTCACTACGTTTGGTTGTCACTTACTTCAAAATCTCCCTTCACTTCAAAACTAAGTTTGGTTGTCGAGTCACGACTCACTAACTCGTTACCTATACTATGAAAGTTCGGGAGTCCGAAATTTTAATCAGATTTTTGAAAGTCAATTTAAAAATTTAAATAACTTCCAACCGTTTTAATCTACTAACCAAGATTACGAAGTTCGAACCAAACGAATCGTGCGCTTTGCTCTTTCTTCGTCGTGGCAGCAGCGATCGTCTTCTTCGTCGTGGCGGTCGAGTCGAGCGGGAAGGAGCAAGCGATGTCGGGACTCGGGGCAAAGCGGCATCTTTCTTTCGACGTCAACGTAGAGTTGAGTCGAAGACTCGAAAGCGTGGGAGCAAACGGAGTTGCGGTAGAGAGTTGAGGTGAGCGAGCTTGGGCAAGAATTGAGGTGAGCAAGCGGCGTAAGTTTAATAGTTTAAAAAAATAGGCGATCGACGGGTTTTAACTTATGCGACATGCCCTAAACTTGGCCGATTAATCGCAATCCAAATCGGAACTCGTGAGTCTCACGAGTCAAACTCGCATTGACCACGAGTCAAATCTCGATCAACACGAGTTTGACTCGCGAGACTTTGATCGGGTCTTTTCACGCCGAGCGTAGTAGAAGTCGCGAGCACTCGCCAAGTGTTGTTTCACCGGTTTGTCCGAAAGTCGCTAATACAAACCAAGTGTGATTTTTTAAAAAATATATACTTTTCTCAATCAAAATGGAGATAAATGAAAACATCGGTGATTTTCTTTCAAGAATCAAAGAAATTAATGATAAGTTTGGTGCTATTAGTGAAAACATTTTAGGTAGTGATCTCGAACAAAGTTACACTAGGTGGAATGTTGGATGAATATCATATGTTCATCAACGAGTCTTGCAAGTAGAGGAAAAGCCCCTATATATTTGATGCATCAACAAGTATTCTTTTGTAAGAGGAAGAAAGAAGGAAGAATCTCGGTTGCAGTACCTTCATCTCACGATGCGATTTAGCATTGCAGCTAAAGGAAATAGCCATTCAAAGGAAAGTCATGGGACAATAACAAAGGAAGCAAGACACATACAAAACCACATCAAGGCACAAGCACCACCAAGGGCAAACATTAATGTGAGGAGGAATGATGGATGGCTTCTACTATGGTAAGTTTGGACATTTTGCTCGAGATTGTAGGAAAAATTAGTTTGATGAGTCCAAACATAGAAGGCATTGCGATAATTTTGTTGATAAAGATGCAACAGATTAGTAATAGCTTCAAAAAGCCCCAAGTTGTGCATTTCATATGTTTGCTTTATCGACAGAAATTGATTATGGTAACGCATGGTTTATTGATTCTAGTGCTTTAATTCATATGACATACAATAGGGACTAGTTTTGAAACATATCATGAAAAATAGTGATCATGCTCATATCTATCTACGAGATGATAGATCCCATGAAATTAAGTGGGTATTGAGATGTATGTGTAACCTTCCTAAGTGGTCATGTGAAACAAATACAAAATGTGATTTATGCTCATAGAAATGCCAAAGCCTCCCACATGTCCCCACGAGTTTTATTTTTGGAAAGCTAATGGATCACATGATCCTTCACCACATTCTAAATAGTCCTTCCGGGATTTCACCTCCTTTTGGTTATGGACAGCCGGTGGGGCCAAATCGTTAGGAGGGGTGAGTTGCTAATTTGCAAACTCCCAAACAATGTTATCGTAACATACATCACATGGTTCTGTGTTCGAGTTCGTGTTTGGAAATGATTAGGTTCGATTCGAGTTCGAATTTTTTTGATAAGGTTCACACATTAGGTTCGTTTATATATATATATATATATATATATATATATATATATATATCGTCTAGTGAGGGTCTAAAAATCGAAGCAAACACATATGAGATCTCCACCAATTCGGATCTAGAACAAGTTCATGCACACATAGAAAAAGTGACAGATTATTTCTAGACAAATAGTCCCCGGAAAACCCCAATGCGGGAACATCGGTCTTACGGCTAATGGAGGGTTTTATTATTAAGAATTTTCCGAATACAACAAGCCCGAGTTCCGTATCCGGAAAACCCGACAGAGAGAAATAATAGATCTACAACTCATTGGGTGATCTAGGGGCCAAAACAATGATCGATCCACACCCTCAAACGGGATTTACAAGACTCGAGCAAAATTAGGGCCTAGAAACCCCGCGGGCCGCGCCTTGAAGCCTCTACGTCAACCTCTCGAAGCCCCTGCGACCCCTCGCGTCGCTTCGTCAGAAAGGGTTGGGTTACCCCTGCATCAGTGACGTGAGTCCTTAGGCCGCCCCTTCGGGTCTCGCGTAACCCTTGAGGGCTTCCCTACGGAAAATCACGCTGTCCTTGAGGGCCTAGCGACAGCACGCCTGTAGCACAGATTGTTGCCATTCCCCGGCTCGCCGCTCTCCTGCTTCTTTGTGCTACCTCTACGAGCCGATCTCTCGCCTCTTTTTTGATTCTAGACCCTAGGGACCGGGACCATCCCCTTAGCCTAAATTCCCCTTCTCTCAGGTTGAAACACTTCGAGAATTCTTAGCAAAACCCGCCCTAGAATCTCGACTTAGCTTCAATGCTCTACCTACGTGTGTCTTTACAAATGACCCCCAAGCTCTTTCCTTTATACTTTTCTCATTAGAAAACCAATGGTCGTGATCGGATCTTAAATCAATGGCTAAGATTAAAAGAAAGTTTGATCCGTGTGACTTAAGACAATTTCATCACATGTTTAATTAAATTCACTTTAATTATTTAAGTTCCCTAAGTTTTAAATAGGAAATACATTAAAATAATTAATTAATTTAATATCTCCTAAACCAGAGGAAATTTCCCAAATCAATTTATGGGTCTTGTATATCAAGTGTACTCTAATCCCTCCACAAAATTTGGGAGCTAGAGCACAACCGATGCTACCCCAAATACACAAA
Organism: Pinus albicaulis; assembly: GCA_034641835.2. NCBI lineage: Eukaryota > Viridiplantae > Streptophyta > Pinopsida > Pinales > Pinaceae > Pinus > Pinus albicaulis. Next base: position 635,935,623 of record CM076572.1, read on the forward strand.
ATATCAACACTCCCTCTTAGCATCAATGGTGTGCTCTAGCAATACATCACACTATGTATTACATGATTTTGGCCACTGGTTCTATGTTGTTGATGCCCAGCCCTGCTTGCCACTCAACTCGCACTACCGTACGCTATTCTATCTCGCCGCCCATGACTCTCCCACCGCCACTACAACCTGTCATCTGCAGCCTCCCTCTCCAATATGTTGCACTTTGTGCTACTCATATCGCCATCGCTCATCTGTTGCTACAACAACTTCGGGTTGTTGAGAGAAACAACTAAATATCTCGCCCAATCTTTGACGGACAAGTCGGATGGGTGGCATCCTCATCACTTAAGCTCCATAGCCTACGGATACGTATTTGGCATCGAAGGATGATGCACAACTACGGCTGCGCACCGCGTAAGCGATACTCCCTCTGCACTAGTGAAATCACATCGGCCCCTTGTACTAAAATCTCTCACGCTCGTTGTTGCACTATGTTGTCCCTCCGAAGCCTTCGCGTCGTTGCGCCCCTACCGTCGCGTAAGCGGCCTCGCTTTCGTGCTGCCTGAAGTCACATTAGCCCTCGCACTACTCGGCCGCTTCTACGTTGTTGCTACGCTCGCTCCTCCCAATTTTCGGATCCTGCCTCTGCTTCATCTATGATCTATGCACCCATTGCTCCACTTGTCCCGCTATTGTCTTAAGGTTGTCGTAGCTCGCATGTGATCCAAGAGATGCGTTGCTCAAGGATCCCGCCTTACTTCTATGTAGCTCCTCTACATATCCATATCACCCCCACCTCCGTGGTTCATGAGCACTCATGGTCGCATCGTCTTATGACCCATCATCCGCATACGACGGCCTTCGAAGAAGAAGCTTCCTTGTCCTTTTTCTTCGAGGACAATTGTTGGCAAAATGTCACATTTCACCACACTGGAAGCACTTGATCTTTTACGGATCCTTCTTCTTCTTTTCCCTGCTAACTCTTTGATGCCAAGGTTGCATCTTCCTCGTCTTCCTTCTTCACTTTGCTTGATCCCTGGGCTATCTTGCTTCTTGGTGAATACGCAGGAGTTCTTTTTTGACATAGAATTGACCACAAGTCGTCCCAATCTGGGAGGTCCGCTCGCGAAGATACTTTGGACAAAGGTTTCCCACTCATCACGTGACGCAGCGAGGGGCGGGCCCGACCATCACATCGTTTTCCACCTTAGCACAGTTCAGGGTGCCAACGATCTCTAATCGATCGTGCAGTCGAAGAGGAAATGCTCCATGTCTTCTCCCATGGTCATCATGAATGACCTCATCGCGTCTCCATGACATCTTCCTATGGGATGATTTCCATCATATAGGGAGATTAAGGCCCTTCCACATTCATTAGTTGTCTTCTTCTCGACTAAGTGTGGTGCAATATGGTCCCTTAATTCCATCCATAATTAGCCGCTTGGCATGCGACGAACTTCCTTATGCTTCGAAGGAGAATCCGGATCGGCCGATGTGGCCGCAGTTTGCTCTCCATGGTCTCTAAGATTGTATGCCCTCTGTGGGACTATCGAGATCCTTGCCTTCCAAAGCGATAAGTTTGAGAGGCCATCGACGATGTCTTGATCACGCGATCCATGAGGAGCCATTGTCGAACTTCCTTTTCTCTTTGCTAGAGAAATGGATCTAAGGCCCTTGGTGAAACGAGCACCTTCCTGCTCCTCTCGACAACGCCATTTCCCTCCTTGAAATTTGCCAAAATCAACTATGATTCAGCCTCTCTTTGATCCTTTGATCAATCCGCAAGTTTCTTTAGCTAGAAACTCTCCGAGAAGTTGATCCATTCCCGCTCTTTGTCACTTGTGCTTAGGCTAAAAGTCTAAAAACTTCAGAAATTTAACCCCACCAGCACCTTCTCGAATTTCTGCAACTTTTCTTGAGTCTTTTCTAGATTCGAAAGATTCAAATCTGCATCACATCGGCTAGTTTCGACTAATCCCGGCGTTGTTTCTAAGCTACCTCTACGCGAGTAGTGCGTGGGCTTGCTAGGGAAGACAGATAGATGCGTCGTCACCCTCCCTCTGCGTGGATCCGCTTTCCAAAAATTGTGTTGTCCTTTCGTATTTGCGTTTTCGCTTTTTCCACTGCTCTCTCGTAGCTAGAACCTTCGATCTCTTGACGGCAACCCTCCTAGATGCGAATTGCTATCGATATCATGTGGAAATTTTTTGAATCTTTACACTTTATGCAAGAAATTTTATTATTAATCTAGTTATGCTCCTCCTACTTAGAAAAGTTATTAAGCTGAATAAAATTCAAGTTAAAATCGAGGAAAAACACATGTCGGATCTCCACCAATTCGGATCTAGAACAAGTTTATGCACACATAGACAAAAGTGACACAATTATTTCCGGACAAATAGTCCCCGAGAAAAACCCAATGCAAGAAAACCGGCCTTTACCCGGCGCTGTCGGAGGGTTTTATTATTAAGAATTTTATGAATACAACAAGCTCCGGGTTCCGGATCCGGAAAACCCGACAGGGAGAAATAATAGATCTGACGCCTCAGCGGGCCGATCTAGGGCCAAAACAATGAGTCGATCCACACCCTCAAACAAGATTTACAAGACTCGGCCCAAAATTAGGGCCTAGAAACCCCGGCGGCCGCTGCTTGAACCTCGTGTCAGCCCCTAAAGCCCCTTCGACCCCTCGGTGCGTTGCGGGAAAGGGTTGTGTTACCTTGGACCGGGTGATGCGCGCGCACATCGCTCCCTTAAGGTCTCCCGCGTAACCCCCTGAGGGGCTTCCCCGCAAAAAATCACTATGTCCTTGAGGGACTACGCGACGACCCTATGTAGCACGCGTTGCTGCCCTTCCTACGAACTCGCTCTCTTGCTTCTTTGTGTTGCCTCTCTCGGGTTGATCTCTCGCCTCTTGCCGATTCTAGACCTTGGGATCAAATCATCCCCTTGGCCTAAATTCCCCTCTCTGCAGCCTGAAAAGCGATTCTTAGAATTCTTAGCAAACCCGCCCTAAAATCTCAACTTAGCTTCGTGCTGCTTGCCTCTATGTGTCTTTACAAATGACCCCAAGTCTTTCCTTTATACTTTTCTCATTGGAAAACCAATGGCCATGATCGGATCTTGAATCAATGGCTAAGATTAAAAAGAAAAAGCTTGATCCATGTGACTTAGCACAATTCCATCACATGTTTAATTAAATTCACTTTAATTATTTAAGTTCCCTAAATTTTAACTTAGGAAATACATTAAAATAATTAATTAATTTAATATCTCCTAAACCAGATGAAATTTCCCAAATTAATTTATGGGTCTTGTAGATCAAGTGTACTCTAGTCCCCTCCACAAAATTTGGGAGCTAGAGCACAGCCCTGATGGTACCCCAAATACACAAAACCTCAACAATGTTTTTGTTCTTTAATGCTCTCATCACATATAGCGGGACACATGGGGGTCACTCGAGACGCTGGGTGAGACACGAGTACATCATGGACGGGGATAATGACTTCCTAGTTGCGGCATATGGTCGAAGCGTGAGTTGATAGATACAGGGGATTAGGGATGGCATGACCCATCGCAAAGGCAATGCATGTTCCGCCCCTCGGTACAAACTTAGGGAGATGATCGGGGAGAGAGTTGCATGAACACCCTCGAGCGGGACATTTTTGAGGAATTGTACGAGCATGGGGCACAGGTGGATAGTAGGCCTCTTTACAAGAAAGCATGTGGGCTTTAGGCGAGTAATTGGGTACATCACCCAGGAGACATGATGGCATAGTTCACTTTGTGATTAGGCGGGAGTCGGGCAATTTAGCATGCTCCAAATTTATTCATGATACATGGTGTCCGTCTATTGGTTGTATAGAGGGACTAGTGATTAGGCATGGATGGGCGCCAACAATTAGCGCACTTCACCGCAATAGTCGGGTTATAATCGTAGTGGCGCAGCGACAAAGCATGGCGCTTCCCTTTTGAGATTAGCATGGGACCCGGGCATTACGATCTCAACAGCTCGCTTACCAATATGGATGAGTGGTCTTTATGGGGAAGATCACTCAGATCTTCCGAGTGGACTTCAATTTGGGTAAGGGTGTTTCACTTCTCGGTGATTCACTAAGGCCCAAGGGTATTAGAGGTGGTAGTGGTTAGTTCTCCGTGGAGCAAACCCCATTTAGCGAGGGTTTTGGACTGTACTTTCAGAGTTCACCCGTCGCGTGTGTTGTGGCTCATTTGCAACATCCTTTATTTTTTAATTTTAAAAAAATACAAAAAAATAGAAAATTATGAAAATATATGTTAGAGTATAAAGTTCCATATACTTTAGCATAAAAGATGTAATATTTGTTACACTAATTCCAAATTTTAATACTTTAAACTTTTGTGGAAGCGGGTCCCAGAGTACACGACTAAATAGCAAGCGATTCATGAAGCAAGATCCGACGATTCATCAAACAGGAAATCAAAGTGGCAACCCGCAGGCATTTTCGGCGCGCGGGTTAATGAGGACGGTGCCTCCGCGCTGACCCTATTGATTGCGAGGTCGATCCCGGATCCGCTCGTCGAGATTAACTCGCGAGGGCATGAACTCTGACGAGCCCTCTATATTGTGAGACCTCCCACGATGACGTGAGAAGCCGGTTAGCGACAACTATCAACCTAGTTAGGGTATTTTTTAACGATCTTTTGGCGCGTCAACTCGGCCATTTAAGTCATAAACCCACGCCCCCTATTTAAGATTGATTCTCATTGTTTCAAGGTTATTGTTGTTCTTCCATATTTGACAATTTGTCCACACGTGTCTTTCCTTGTTGTCTACCACCTTGTCGTTGTTTGTCGCCTCAATCGACTATGGCCAAGCGTCCATCCCTTTCAAGTTCCTCCAGTCACATTCCTCTCATGGACACTCGGAGGGATATTCAAGATACGATCGTTGTTTGGACCACCTCCCGGTCTCTATCAACGAGTATCTGTTTAAACGATAAAGCTTTTCCAATTTTCACCGCCATAGGTCAAGACGAACGTGTTGTCTCACATGCATTCCAACAACACGCAGCTTTTTCCCACGAGTTTATATATTGGCTCGTGTCCGTCATGTACCCGTGCAAGTGTTTCGTGATGAATTGTCAAGGAGAAAATGTCTTGCGGTGTCTCCGCTCTACTAGGTCGTCGAAGCTATGTGTTACCCACGAGTCGAAGTCCTATGTCCAATTTACCCTGATGATTCGTTGATAGCATATTATGATAGCCTTGCAGATCAAGAGTTCAATCAATTCATCTTGTTCTTGAAGCCAAATACGAAAGCGCTTTGTACCGACGATAAATAATTTTCCATGGATGTTTTTGATGAAGAAATACGTCAGGGTCTCTGAGATGCATTTCAAAGATATTGGGGAAAGAAGATGAGCGACATAATAGACAAATCGATTCTAGGAATGTTTGCTTTGATGATGAAGCCGGGGGTGGTGTTGGATATTCCTTCTTATTCGCAAAGAATTTGTCAATTTCTCGACTCATATGCCTATCACTAACGAGGTTCATTCAAGTTCCCCTCTCTTGTTATTTATCTCTTTTTTATATCAAAATGTAGAAGAATTCATGCATGCTAGGGTTGAATATTATGGATATGAATAAAAAAGAGGATGTACGATAGTATTTTGGACGGACATAGTAAGGAAAGAACGGAATGAGGTGGGTACTGTGATTTTGCAAGTCATTTTATGTCTACTCGCATATAGAATTTTGAATGGGATCTCTCCCCCATGCTACATGCCAGAAGGCTCAAGAGTTCTTGCATTTTGAGGGACAAGTTGTAAGTTTGGTGATTGGTATGTCTTTAAAGATTAATCCGAAATTAGACTCTATGGAGCTAGTGTAGAACCTTATAGGCTTCATGTATTTGTGCCTATGAGATTATTTGTTGTGGAGTTCATTAGGCAATACTTAAATGTTGATCAAATACACTTTGTGCCTATGAAGAAAGGTCATATGTTTAAGTTGCCAATGACTATTTGGTCCCTTTATAGTCAATGTGAGACGGGGAAGCCCGATGAAGTCACTAGGATGTTAGATGAAATGCATTTGCTATTAGGAGAGAAGTGGGCTTATGACCCTCATAGTAGTGATTTCTAATAGGAGAATTGAAAATGGGTATTCGAGCATTCATTCATGAAAGCGGACACTGATATAGAAAAGATGGCAAATGAGGGGTTTTGCAAGTTCTGTGAGTTCAAATGTACAAACTCCTGTCATATCATCGAGAAGTCAAATAAGAGAGGTAAAGAAGCGGTTATTGATTCGAGAAGATGAAGAACAAAGAACCGAAAAAGAGGACAAAGCTCGGTGACAGACTCGAGTAGATACTCAACTTTCGGTTTCTCACCACACACCGGGAGATGAGCAAAAATGTCCCAAGCTTCACCAAGAAGACATGAAAACACTCGAGGAACAAGTGCCCTTAATTAAACAAGTGTTTGCTCGAGTTTTGCGATAAAGAAATCAAAAAAATGAAAGCAAGCATGGAGGCTCAAGCTGAGTATCAAATAACCCCAAATCAAACAAGATTGTTGACTACAATGGATCTTGAAAAAGATCAATTTAAGATTGCCCCTTGACATCACGTGATATGTCTATGAGTTCATCCAATAATTTTTAGTACTGCGTGAATCTAATTGTAGATGTAAAGAAAATTCCATTGCTTGACAAAGTAAATCTACATATGCAAACGAGGTCACTCGATTGTGAATGACTTAACCAAAACCAATGCAATGGCACTCAAGGCTAAAAAACATGCTTGGAAAAGTAATTAAGCAATTGAAGTTAGAGACAAGCGAATTCCGAGCTTTAACAATCCGGAATGAAGAACTCAAAAAAGATTATTGTGAAGATTGGGGTAGATCCAAATGACAGATCTGTCAGTGCGAGGTTGTTGCAAAGTGCGGAATCAAAAATCTCAATGTCGAAGAAAAAGTTGAAGTTGCCTACGGGAGAGCACTCTATGGCGAGCAGAGAGGTTGCAAAAATAGAAAATGAGAAAGAGAAACTTCTTCGACAGAAGCTCTTGCGAGAGAGGAAGAAGAAATCACCAAATTGGAGCAAAAGCTGCATTATTATTACGAATCACATTGAATCTCACACTTTGTACTTTCTGCATTTTACCCTCGCTGGTAATGAAGATCCGGTAGCACAAATATCTCGATCGACCACTGAATTGAAGATGGCGTAGAGAGATCGCAAAAAGGCACAAAGCGATGTGGAGGCAATGACATGAAAATAATGCCTAAGGATGGAGAAATCGGTGAATATAGAAAGCAGATTGTCAAACAAACGATGCTAAGAATTAAGAATCTAAAGGAGGAAGTTGAAAGGAAATATATCTCGCGATACAAGCTAAGGACATCATTTTGGAATGATATCATTGAAGAGATGAGAGTAGCTTGGGGATCTTTGACTATCATATCGAGAAGAAAGAAATATTATTAGAGATTTTGAGGAGCAGTTATGGCGGATAAACGAAAAAATAATTCACAGAGCCATCTAGGCTAAGAAATTCATTGATTTTTATTGATTCCAAGACCGACCTAGAGTTGGAAGAGAATGAGATTAAAGACAAGGTTTCATGTGCTGTAGAGATTAACAAAAGCTCGATTATCAAGAATAATTACAGAGAAGACTACTGCACAAAAAGTTGACGGACATTGAGGAATCGAAAGTGAGTAAGTTTGACAATTTATATGACAAAAGAGCCGAAGCAAGTTTGCCATCATGTTGGGGGTCTTGGAGGCGGTATGTTATCATGGGAGTCTTATGAACCACACTACTAATATTGGCAAAGAGAGAAAAAGTGGACAATACTCATGAAAAGACTCAAATTTTAAAAGGATCGACCATGATTAATTTTCTGCGAGAGGCACTTTCAGCGTTTACATGGTTGGTGAAGACCACCCGTTACGAGAGAGACCATCATTCAACGAGATTTCATCGCTTTTAGATTGGAATATCATAGGTCGATCAATTCACCCAAGACAAACATTGAGGTATGGAAGAAATGTAGAGCACTGGATCACACGATCTCCCTAAAGATCCTTCATCTTCAAAAAAGAAAAAGACAAAAAAATCGGGAGGATACGAGAATAAACAGATCATCGATCCACATTCGCAAATAGATTAGGATTTAAGTTTTATGTTATTTTTTCTCTTTTAAAGAGAATGTAATTATAATAAGACATTTTGATGACATGTAATAAGTGGTTCACTAAGTCCTAAGTAGTTGAAGCGAGTTATAGGATTAGTTTTAGCGATACTAGCCCATGTTTTCTGTCATTTAAAGAGATAGACAAGAAAGAAAAAAGGTTCAAAGTTTTGGACCTTGAGACTACAAATTTTGTGCTACGCTTTCAAATGATTAATGAATGAAAAGCAAGATTACGGCGTTTGTTGATATTGATATGTTTTCAGTTTACATTGTGTATTTTATGTCCTTGAATAAAATGAAGTAATGAAGTTGCAGGTCTCTTTTTACATATGTGAACAAGAGTTAAAATCCTTAATGGGCGCTCCTTCATTTTAACTAATCTTCTCGTCATAAAATTATTCGAAAGTTTAAAGTGATAGATACCTGTTTCATCAGGCATATCAATTTGGGCTTCCTTCCTTCATATTCTTTTCATCATTCCATTTAATATCAAATAGAGCAATGGCATTGCAAAGCATTTGTGCATTTGATTCTTGAGGGTTTAATAAAAGCATATCCGAAGGTGATTAAGCAAAGACCCTTGATATTAAAATTTTGTGACATACATGTATAAATGTCTTAAGCATTGATTCCTTAATACGACCAAGAGTGTCTCTCAAGGTACAACAAGGTGCATGGGATTGGTTTTCCGATAGAACGCTGTCTTGAGGAGTTGGTCCGAATTTCACATTTTCAAGACGCTCTACTTATGCGTGATTTAGAGACTCCTGGGGTGTCCATTCCTTGTTAGGGAGTGAGTAAAGAAAGAGATGATTCACGATGATTAGGATGATTTGGGATCTCGGTTTTCACTTGGATCAACTTGTGGAGCGGCAACATGCGATGGCATTGCTTGAGGGCAAAGCGATTTTGGGGAGGGAGCCTATAATGTCCCCAAATTTTGGATTACCCCGTGAGGTGGTTTGGAGGGTTTTTCCGCAGCTTGCTGTCAACTCTGGTTATAGAAGAAAGATTACTCCATTAGTGGCCCCGAGAGGGTTTTAGAGGAGTTTTATGGGTCCGACGAGGCATCACTTACCATATTTCATCATCGTGGATCAATTCCACATGGTTTGCACTTGGTTCCATTGCATTCCAAGTGAATTCCGTAAAATGGCATTATTAATAGGCATATTTTTAATTAATTATGCTTAAGGTGTTGTTTCTGTTGATTACTCGGAGAAACACCTTAGTGTAATAGCTCAGTTGGAATCGAGGTGAAAATATCTACGGGGAAAAATAATAAACATGGGCTTTGGGTGGCCGGTGTGACCACGCAGTCTCAATTAAGCATTTTTTGCGTTAAAAGTGACTTTAATTAGTTTATAAAAGTCACTTTATTAAATAAAGAAAGGAAAAGTGATTTTCAATATTTAATTGGAGGAAAAGGTAAGCAAGTTATAAAAAAAGGAAATGAGGGGTCTCTCTCATTCATTTGTGCATTTGTGAGTTTGGGAGAAAGATCTTTAGAGAGAGTTAGAAAGAAAGCCTAGGGTTTGGAACCCTAGCAGCCTACAGCAGCACTTCCATGTTGAAACTAGACACCCTAGTTTGAATCTAAGAGTAGAAATCTAAAAAATATTGAGAACAAGATTTCTGAGAAATATTGAGGTATTCAAGTGTTATCAGTTGTTTTTAAGAGCTTACTTGGTGTTTCTATATATATTCTTGAAAGGTTGAAGAACTCTAAGGAAGTCTGAGAAGCTAACACTGAACCTGAGCCTTGGTGGTTGATTTTCTCATGCAAGAACAGAGGTCGAGTTACATTTCAAGGGCTTGTCTTCATTGGGTGATTAGTTGAGATCTAGGAGTTTGATTTCTAGTGAGTAGGAGAGCTCGAATCTGCAGACACAGGCCACCACTGCTTCCCCACTTCTAAGTGAGTTAATCCATCTTTCTGGACTGCGTATCATCTCAAAAGCTTGAGTGTAAGGGCTGTAAGTGGTGAAGTATTTCTACAGGCAGGTCGTATCTTAAATCTGGGCGAGGAACCAAGTCTCAAAAGGCCTTATTCTATTGCTGTGAAAGTCCATGACTTGGAGGTCACAGCACATCCCAGAGCCAGCACATCAGTTCTGGAAGTTGTATTGTGAGGGGGAAAAATCAGTTCTGCATATATCAGAATGGTTGTAATCTCACTATGGGACATGCGTGCAACCTCAGGAACCCTGATCTGCGTGAGCCTCAGGGGTTGTCATTAAAATTGTGAAACTGTGTATCTATTTCTGGGCTGCATAAAGTTGAACGACAAATCAGACTGAAAAGCTATACTAGTGGACTGGTATTTTATATATATGTTCATTATCATTGACTGCCTTCACCACCAGGTTCCATCATCCTAATCTACTCTCTGTTTGCTCAAGTTTTTGAAATGAAAAATGGTGTTCTGTAGGAGATGTTGTCTATTATCTATTGTATTGAATTTCTGAAGTTTGATATTGAAAAATGCAAATTTCACTTTAGGGACTGTAAATACATGTGGAAGTATTAAAAACTAAGTACAGTGAAAACAAATTTATGAAAGCATTACCTACAGCAGAGGGTATTCAAACTGTTTAAAGAAAGTTGCCACTGAAAATTTAATTACAAACTCTGAGATTTATTGTAAAATTGTATTTTTTTCCAAGTAGGAATCTTACTGGGAAGGCTGCAAGTTAGAAGATCTGAAGGGATGCCATGTTGGAGGAGTATGCCTCCATCTATGAAGAATGATGTGTGGGATGTGAAGATTCATAGATCTAACAATCTCAAGAATCCTATTGCAACCACCTGAATTTACTACTATTTTGTAAATTACATTACAGAATTAATTCAGATTTCTTCATGAGTTATTAAAGTAAATTACAGAAGCAGCCTACACTTAATACTTTATGATTTTAAAGCAAGGAAATTGAGCAAAGAACATATCACACATAGGGACACCTTTATTCTAGACTAAGTCCCCGAAAAAAACCCAATGCGGGAAAACCAGATGCAGCAGATCCGAGGCTTTGTATTATTAGCAGCAGTTTCTGAATACAATCTCTAGATGTCTTGTTGGCTATCCAGTGATAGAGAAATTACAGCGCAGGACAAAAAATATTGTGAGTTTACCTCACATCGGAAAGTCCCCGGCATGATCCGGTAGCTAGTCGACGAAACCTCCTCTCTCGGATCGAGTCTACTCCTCGGAAAATCGAGGTTCCAGCTCTCCCGACTCGTAACCCCATTCTCCAAGCAAATCTCGACGATCTCTCGAAAACACTATGCTGCCTCCGCATGGGCCTACGTCACCCCTTTCGCGGGGGTTGCGTCACACCCTCCGGAGGGTCACGTTGCTCCTCTCACCTGTCTCCGCTACCTCTTTGCTTTGTACTCTTGGTCCCAGAGAAGATCCTCCAACCAATACTCCGTCTCTGCCCTCACCGTGCTCTGGAATCACTTAGATTTGATCTTTGTCCTAGCTATCGCTCTCGTCAGATTCGATCACTTGATTCACTTAGTGTCTCTTTCCAAATGACCCTCAAGTCTTCCTTTATAGTTTTCTCGTTGAGAAATCAACAGCCGAGATTAGATCTCTAATCGGCGGCTAAGATTATAACTTGACTTGATCTTCGCTTTTCTAAATCATTCTCACTCGTATTTTATAATATCCCTTTAATTATTTAAATTCCTAAGTTTGGACTTAGGGTCCCCATTAAAATAATTAATTTTTACACTAAAACATATTCCAGTGGAATTTTCACAAACGGTTTCTAGGTTCTTTGGAATACCAAGACCTAAGCCTCTCCACAAATTTTGAGACTTAGAGCACTCCGATGCTACAAAAATCAACACTCTCTTTGCGAGGAAAGTGCTCAAACAACATGCCCGTCGTATATCGCTCGACCACGAAGCATCCTGCTCATGCTGTGATGTCCGACAAGTTGTCTGCCAACCACCGCGCGTTGCTGTCTGCATACTGCATCGGCATGACAACCGCCATCGCCACTATCGCATCCGTGCTACAACTCCCTCTCAAGTGTTGCATCGCATATATTGTTAGCATGTACCTACTACTAACACCGTATCTCCATCGCAACTCAAATGCCGAGAGAAGCAACTCAAAACCACTCCCAAGATTGAACAAGCGTTCAGGTGGATGCCCTCGCGCAAAAGATGTTGACTCATCGATAGCTATTGCGTTGTCCCTTCGATGCATTGCATTGTTGTTGCTTTGCATCGTTGTTGCATTGCGTTGCTACTACTCTACACTATGTTGTTGCTTCTTCGCTCTGCGTTGCTCCAAAAGTAGGCGACCACAGCTTCTATGCTGCCGCTCCATCGCCTCGGCTCCTACTAAAAACTCCATTCCGCTACCTGCCGATCATGGGCGCTCGTAGTGAGTTTGTGATCCAAGAGGTGGGCTCTTAAAGGATCCTACCCAACTAAAGTTCAAGATGAACTTACAGTTCTGTGTCGCCCCTCTAGAGAAGCGTGAGCACTCATGGCAAAAACATCCTCCTCTGTCTTCGCGCCGCAACTTTTGGATCGTGCTTCTCATCATTGTCCTTTTTCTTCAAAGGACATTGTGATGCAAAGTAGCCCGTCGCCACATGTATGAAACACTTCACCTTCGAAACATCTCTCTTTCCGTTTTGTTGCCCTTGCGCACTTCGTTACGAAGGTTGCATTCTCCTCCTCCTTTGAATTCTTCGATGCCTACCGTCAGCTTGCACTTGACCAAATCTCTTCTCCGCTCCTCCTCTCGAAGTGCTACCCACATCCGGCTCCCAACGAGGAAAGCGTTGCCCTTCCCAAGATACTTTGGACAAAAAGTTGCCACTCCGACTCGCGTTAGGGGGCCAACCTCACTATAGTTGTAGCAATTGGGGTGGATCCGAGCGGCTACACAGCCTAGTCTCGAATCTCCCCAAGTCTCTTCTACATCCGGATCATCCGAAGCTCGCTCCAAGTACACATTTCGCCTGCTAGGAAGTTCCTTTCATATAGGAGGGCCAAGGCCTCCCATATCACCCCAGTTGTGTTCTTACCACCTATATGCTGAGACTATATGATCCTTGACACCATCAAGGATAAGTCTCTTGACCTTTGCCATATCATACTTGTACTTTTTGTTCCGATACGGATCTATAGGCACGGGAACCACGTTGTCCACGAACATCCACGAGATCATATTCATCCGGAGAATTTGATCCTTTTCTTCCAGTTACGTAGTTGGAGGATCCCTCCAACCGATCACGATCTCTAAGACCATGAGATACCATCTCAACCAAAAAGCGTCGAACTCGTCCTCTTTCTCCCTACTACGTAGCTCTAGGTTGGCTTACGCTCCACCGATGGAGCCAATAAGTCTATCGCTCCTCGCTGCTCGACAAATGAGAAATGTTGATTCCTACGCAAGGAACTCAATCGACGAAGAATTCCCCGCTATGTTCTCTTCTTCTGCTTCTGCGCTTCCCACCTACCAACTCCTTGCACTAAAAATTGTGTCCCTCTAGCTCGCGTGAAGCCTCTGCACTCCTCCCCTTTGCCTCGGCAAGATCTCAATCGGAAGTCTTACCCTCTGTCGACACACTCAAAGAGAGACACCTCGAAAGATTTAGCCCTCCTGCTAGAACTGTGCAATCCCTCCGGGATTCGATCTACCGCCGCACAGGACCTTCGGCCTTCACTTGGGTTGTCTCAAATCATTCTTATTGTTTCACATCAAACGCTCTAATACCATGTGAAAATTCCTAGATCTAAAAATCTTGGGAATCCCTACTACAATCGATGGAATTTACTACTTCTATTTTGTTTATAACATTACATAATTAATTCAGACTTTTCTTCATGAAATATTGCAGTAAATTGCGAAGCGCCTACACTTAATACTTTTGATGATTTCGAAACAAGGAAATCGAGCAAAGAACAAATCACACATAGGACACCTTTATCTTTTTGCACTATGTCTCCGGAAAAACCCAATGCGGAAAGCCGAGGAAAAGCTCTTTGCGCAGTACGGATCCGGGGGTTTGTATTATTAAGCAACAATTTCTAAATACAATCTTTGGATGCTCATCGGGGTTTTTCGGTCAACAGAGTTAGACAAGTGTTGACTTTGGTCAACGCTTGGTCAAAGCCGACCCAAATATTAAGTCAAAATTCAAATTTACAGTTCGTATTTTTCGGCACAAAAATCGAGGTTGACCGTTGTCTTTGGCAGGTCGCGTTGACATTTTGTTATTGTTGTTTTGCATTGACCGTTGGCGGGACATTGTTGAGTTTCGCTGACGCGATATTCTTGTCCGAGGAGGGTTGTGTGACACTTCTAGTTGGGTCGACCGTATTGAGACTTTGTTGGTTGAAGCATATCTCGTTGATCACCGTAACACACCAACACACATTTTTGGCTTGTCTTTCCGTCAATCTAGCTTGGTATGTTCTATCGGCATTTTTACTTTCTTGTTTATGTGATTGCAGCTGATATTGGGGATAAAAGTAAAGTTGCATCAAGCATAGAACATCTACAAAATTTACATGGGATCAAAGCTGAGGCGAAGACAAAGCCCAAGTTTGTAGCAATCACCGAAGAAGAGCATGGGTACCTCAAACTACAATGGCTTTAAAGTCGATGACAAATTGATCTGGGAGGAAGACTTCCATGCTTAGAAGATGACATTGGATCTTATGTTGGAAGACCAAGATGTCATGGACTATGTGCATAGTAAAATCCAAGAGCCTCCATCTACGCACTGCGCCACCAAGTCAAAGTATAAGAAGGGGGAAATCAAAGCGAAGTTGATGATCGTGACTCAATTCATCAAGAGTCGGTTGCCTACATCTCTCGAGCGACATCCAAGGAGATGTGTGATAAGTTGGTCAACATGTTCAAGGCCAACAATGCAAATCAAGTCCTATTCATTAAGAATCAGTCGAAGAATCTAAAGAAAGGCGAGAGATGAATCGTTCAATCATATTTTCTAAAATTGATTGAAATCGTAAATAATCTTCGCTATTGGGGAGACAATAGCTAATCGAGAGATGGTTCTTACCGCACTTGGAGGTCTCTCATCCGAATGGCATGTATTCAACACTACCATTCTCAATAACAATGTATACACTCGATTTTGACGAAGTACTATCGAGATGGGTACAAGAAGAGACAAGGATGAAGGAATATGAAAATGAAGGAAATGTTGCCTTCTCTGCTCGATGCAGCAAGAAGAACTTTGGTGGTCTCGAGGAACAAAGGAAGAGCGAGTGGCCCCAAGGGAAAAAAGGAAAATGTTACACGTCACAAGACACACCCACCATCTAGAGAATGCCCTTTCAAGAAGGATTCTCCACGGTGATGGTGACAACAACAACAACAACCGAATGAATGGCAATCAAAGGAACAACGAAAGTTCAAAGGAAAGAGGAGGCTCCCTTCGGTGGAAATGGAAACTCACAAAAGGTTGAGAAAATTTCCGGCATGAGGAATCAAATGTTGTTGATGATAAAAGAAATGAATTCATTCTTGTGTCTGCGCCTCTCCGCTACATCTCCACCCGAGCACTATGGAAGTCTAGTTGATAGATAGCGGTGCCTCAACGCACATCATCGGGTTCAAGGAAGCATTTTTTCGATATGGTTGAGAAGGATGTTAATCCAAAAATTATCCTTGGAGATAATGCCACATATCTCGTGAAAAGGGGCAAGGATTGTGACCCTCCATCTGTCTCAAGGTCAAGTCCTCCGCCTACAAGATGTACTATATGTCCCTAATTTGAAGAAGAACCTTGTATCTATTTCGGCCATGGAAGTCAAAGGTTTCAATGTGGCATTCATTGATGGGAAGGTGCGCACCGGAAGAAAAGTTTCAAAGAAGCTATCACAATTGGGTTTAGAGTTAATACACTCTACCGTGTTGGAGGAAGTCCACTAGGAGCGATGACATGTGATACTATCCGAAATGCATCGAACTATTGCACCGAAGGTTTGGACACATTCACTAAAAGCCCTTCTCGAAGCAAGGAAGGTGGTGACGGGGATGCTTGAGTTCACAAATGATCATGAAGGTGTATGTCAAGGGTCACGTGCCGAAGGGAAAAGCATACAAGGGGGACCTTTCCCCTCAAGTGCCACAAAGACATCCGATGTCTCGTACAATTGGTACACTTCGATCCCGTCCGGGTATGTTGCCCATGACATCCTTGGGAGGATGTTCTTACTATATGACATTCATAGATGACTTCTCTCACAAAACTTCGAATATACTTCTTAAAGAAGAAGGATGAGGCTTTCATGTAGTTCCGCACCTTCACGACCTTGGTGGAAAATCTAACATGGAAGAAGATCAAGATATTGAGGACCAATAATGCAACCAAATATGAGACGAACGAGTTCAAGAACTTTTGCGAGAGAAGTCGCATCAAGAGGGAGACCACAGCTTTGTTTCATGCTCTTGGTAGATAGGCGTTGTTGAAAGAAAGAATAAGACCATTGTGGAAGCTACCCGTGCCATGCGTATGTGACCAAGGTCTTCAAGTTTGTTTGTGGGAGAAGCTACGAACACTATTGTGTACATACAATACCGATGCCCGCATTCCACTCCGAGTCCAAAACTCCAGAAGAGGTTTTCTCTAGTAAGGAAAAGCGACGTCTCACATTTCGGAAGTTTTTGGATGTCCCGTTTATTTTCATGTGCCGAAGGAGAAGAGAGCAAGTACGAGATGCTTCCCGGAAAGAAGGAACGTTTGTGGGCTATAGAGAAACTTCGAAGGCCTAGAGAGTCTATGCGTCGGGTCAAAGGGAAGTGGAGATATGCCACGATGTGACCTCGATGAAGATGCTTCTCACGAGGAAAGTAATCAATCTTCTAAGATGCGAGGAAGATCATGAAGTAAGGCCTAGAAATCAAGAAGAACCGAAGGATGAGACGATACTCGATGTTGAAGGACCGATGGACCCTATTGATCCACCTCCTTCAATGAAGAGAAAACCATCATGGCTGAGTGGACACTCTCGAGGATCCTCGAGATACATAGTGGCCCCAAGGGGGACATTTGTGAAAAGCAAGAAGCCGAATATATACCAAGGGTATCTAGTAGTCATGAGTACAATTGTACAATACCGAGCCTAGATTATTTGAAAAAGTCGTAAAGCATCAAGTCTAGAAGGATGCTATGCACGAAGAATATGAGTCCATTATGAAGAATAATGTCCAGGATGTGGTTCCAAGATCGGAGGACAAAGCGAGCTTGTCACCTTGAAATGGCTCTATAAGATCAAGCATGGAGCGATGGTAGTGTTGAAAAAAGTTCAAGGCAAGATTCACACATGGCTTCTCTCAAAAAAGAGAAGGCATAGACTACGATGATATATTTGCACCTCGTGGCTTGATATACCACCATCCGATCTATCATAGCCCTTGTTGCTACGCAAGGATGGAATCTTCATCGAGATGGACGTGAAGAGGCGCATTTTTGTATGGTGCGATAAAAGGAAGAGGTGTATGTGGAGCAACCTCTAGGGTTCGAAGTCCAGGATCGAGATAGCCATGTTTGCGGGTTGAAGAAAGCCCTCTATGGATTGAAGCAAGCACCGATGAAGTTAGGCTTCACTCGTAGTAATGCTGATCCGAACCTTTACTTTCAAGGTTGATAGAGAAAAGCCTCTTATTCTAGTGTTGTATGTGGACGACTCTTCTTGACGAGTGCTAACCCTCTCATTCATCGTGTGTAAGAGGGAGCTCGTCTGAGTTTGAGATGGAGGACCTAGGACCGATGCGTTACTTCCTAGGCACAGAGATCCGGCAAAGACCCTAGCGAGATTTTGCTTTCTCAAGGAAAACAGGTCATGAAGCTTCCGGAAATATTTGGAATGGTGGGACCGCAAGTCCGGTATCGACACTGATGGAGCTCAACTTTAAGAAGTTGAGTGGCGACGACCGATTGGGCCCGTGATAGCAAAACCTACCGAGTATCGTCAACTCGTAGGGGGCCACCGATGTTCTTAGTGAACACACGTTCAAACGTATGTTTTGCGAGTGAACACTTTGAGTCAACATATGGTTGAACCTCACCATTCGCATCGGGTTGGTGCCAAGAATCTATTGAGATATCTTCGGAGCACGATAAACCATGGGCCGAGATACACTCCTGGAAGCATGACACTCCATGGATATCATCGATGCGGAATTGAAGGTCGGTAGTGTGGTGGATCATAAGAGCACATCGGGACGCGTCCACACTTGGAGTCACGCCTCGATATCATGGATGAGCGGAAAGGTAGCGTGAAAGTCGGTAGCTTTGAACACCGCTCGAGGCCGACCATCATTGCGTGCAAGTATGGCTATCGTTGTGAAGCAGATTTGGTTGTGAAATCTCTTCGATGAGTTGCTTCGGCTTGTGCTAGATACCACCGTGATACTCGCGATACGCAGTGGGATTCGGTTATCCGAGAATCTCGTGTTCCCACGATCGATCCAAGCATATTGATATCAAGTACCACTTTTATCCGGGATATGGTACGAGCAAGGCGCCGTAAGGCCCTCGGTCATATAGGAACCGTGAGCTGTGTCGCGGACATTCTCACAAAGCCCTTGGGGAAGGTCAAGTTCCCTAAACTTCTGTAAGAATCTTGGTATCGTGGAACAACCCCATGTTGAGGGTCCCGTTGGACGATGAGCTCTTAGGGCTGCGGGGGCTTTGGGGATAGCTTCTCGGAGCTATAAGCACACAGGGACTGAGGCTAGCCGAACCTCGTGGTGCTTCTCGCCCCATCGATTTATGATGTTGAGTTGGTTCACCTCTCATGATCCGTGCCCCATATGCATCCAACCCATCGAGTCCGGACTGCGTGGAAAGTACCTCTCATTTGGCTAGTGAGGTGAAAAAGCTAGAGACCGAGTAGCAAATATTGATGGACGCATTAGAGATTGTCGTACTCTCTATGTCTAGGATGGCACGTGTCTAAACACTTGATCCGCGGGATCAAGTCTAGTGAGGTTTCGGACCTCCAACCGACTTCGAATCGAGTAAACCAACTTTGGGTTGGTATGAGACTCTTTTTGAGTCCTATAGAGGTTTCGGACCTCGGGTCAGAATCTGTCCGCCGAGAACGATGTCTTTGTGATGAGACCCACTTTTGTTCTCGAAATAAAGAAGCTAGCAAAGCAAGTTACGGTGGGATGACGCGCGATGTTTGGATGGCACGAGTGGGATGGAGTTCTCCCTAAGTTGAGAGGGAGTGTTAATTTTGGACAACTAGGTCCAAACTCCATGTTGTGATGCTCGGATGAAGATGCCAATATTTTTATTGAATTCCTCTTTCGAAGAGGTGCAAGATCAATCTAAAGATCACCTTGATCCGATGAACAGAACATTTATTTTGAATTTATTCAAAATATGTGCAAGTCGACTCGAAATGAAATGTAGGCTTTGAAGCCCCGCTAGATTGTGTCACACACCCTCATTGATGGATGATATAAATAGGTCAACGTTGGAGGTCATTTTCACTCATCCATCACATCACATTCTCTCTCCTCCGTAGAAATTTCGCTTTCACCACCCCTGGTTTCGACTTTCACCTTATTTCTCCATATAGTTAAATGCCCATTCCCATAGTCTTACATTCAACAAGGCTGAAAAAAAATAAATATTTTCACGAAAACACAAATTCTAGAAATTTTCACAATGCCGGAAATGCGAAATAAAACTCGAGCAAAATAAATCAGCGACACGGGTGAAAAATAGACCCGCTAATTTTTTGTCAATGCGACCCCGAAAAAACCCCCTCACAACTCTTAGGGAAAACCGATTCGAAAGCTTCTCTTTATTTTGCGAATATTGCTTTTTACAAAGGGTGAAACGGAAAAACACGAGAAAAATTCCGGTAACCACCACCGCTTACCCCATGCTTTTACCTTTACACTTTGCCTTTGCCCCCCACCATACGCTTGTGAAAGCTTGCTTCTTTCCTTGCCTTTCTTGCCTCCCCTGCCAACAATGCTACATCCTCATCCTCGCTCAACCGGTTTGGTTGCCCCAAAGCCGATTCTTTTCCGATTTCTATCTCAGCATACAACCATCCCAAAACCTCTCCCAAGAGGGAAGGGTCTCACGTGCACAAACCCCATCGGCAAAGTTCGGCCCATGAGCGGGAGGCCATTCACCGCAATCCGCACCAACTCGGTGGGTGGAATGACCTCTCCAACTACGCCAACTCATCTCTCACATTAGTAATCTTTGTGAGATATCTATCTACACTATCAATCTTACCCATCTTAATGGTCTTCAACTTCTCCCCATAGAACCATTTTTCTGCTCTCATTGGTACTCGGTAGAGATTGATCAATGTTGTCCACATCTCATGTAGCATTTCTCTTTCCTCTCACATGAGGAATGGAATGGTCTTTGATTCCATCGAGAATCGTCTCTTACCCTTGATATTCTTTTTATTATAAGGCACTAAGTCGACAGACATTAGTAGGCACATTAACGTGGTGTTGTGCTAAGATGCAACATGACATCCTGCAGTTCGCCTCCTCAAAGATGCTCTGCATTCTCTCCCTTCCAAACTACCGTAGTTACTATGTCCATCCAACCTATCCTCCACCCTCAAGCCCAGAGACATGCTTGCTATCCTAAATAAAGTCGAAAAATAACACTGCTGTAGTAAAGGTACTAATTTATCTGCGGGAAAACAAACCTTGTCGTAATTTCCCGAGTGAAAAATCAACTGCTGTAATTTTTTCCTTCTCGTCGATCCCAAAGCTTGTCTTTTCGAGCAAATAGCGTCGATACCATGTAGAAATTTCAGCTTCCCACCCCGGTTTTCGCTCACCTTATTTCTCCATATAGTTAAATGCCCATTTCCATAGCCTTACATTCAACAAGCCGAAAAAAATAAATATTTTTCGAAAAACACAAATTACGGAAATTTTCACAATGTTGGAAATGCAGAAATAAAAATTCAACAAAATAAATCAGCCACTACGAGAAAAAATAGACACGCTCGATTTTTGGTCAATGTGACCCCAGAAAAACCCCCTACAACTCTTTGGGGAAAACCAGGTTGAAAGCTTCTCTTTTTATTTTTCCGAATATTGCTTTTACGGTAGGAAACAGAAAAACAGAGAAAAAATTCCAGCAACCAAATTTACGGACTTTCTCGATTTACGTACCGCACACCTTTACTTTCGAAATTGTGCCAAATCAGGCAACATCAAAAACGAAAAAATATTACAACATTTATGACAAAAGACGCATTAAATGTTGTACGTCTCCTCGGGAAGCGTGTCGAATAGCATGTACTTTCGTCGTACGGAACTATATGGATTTCGTACAGCAACCTTTCTCGAATTCCGTGTACAAAAATCGGCTGTAGTCTCTGTCCTTTCCTCGAGTTTTTGTGCCAAAAATAACGACAACACCTCTTCCTCGAAATTTGTGCCCGATTTTTGTGCCTCTGGAATGTGTGTTTGTCATACTGCCCTCTTCCTCGATTTTTGTGCCTCCTCTCTTGGAAACAAGTTCTCTCTCTCTCATTGTACGGGATTTTTATCGCCTTAGTATTTGTGCCAATAAATGTTGTTGTACCTTTGCCGAAAACTCTTCACTGCGCCGCTCCTCCTTCTCACTCGCTCGGGAAAATCTCCTCGTGCTTTTCTCTCTTCTCTCAATCTGCTCATGAAAGAATGAATGACCTTTTTCCCTCCTTTTTCCTCTCTTTAACCTAACCCTAAGTGACTTTTGGGGAATCCCTAAATCTATGGCCGAGATAGCTTTAGATCTAGGGCTGAGATTAAATGCTCATTTAAATCTCACTTTCTATTTTTTAATTCACCCCACTTTAATAAAGACCCACTTTGTCATTTATTTCCAAAATAACTTTACCTTTCTAATTTCACATTGACTTTATTAAAGTCACTTTAAAATTAGACTTTAGTAACTTTATCACTTAAAGTCACTTTTAAATTAGATTTGACTTTATAACTTTATAAAGTCACTTTAAGAGAAAAATTAAATTCTTTTGGACACTTTTCCCCTAGGCCAAAGATCAAAGCCTTAGGGAACCACTGTCCCTCCGTAAGATTCAAATTTCAACATCATCATTTGATTGGTTCGATCATCTATTGGAGTCTCTTCTCTCACACCGGGAAAATGCGAGCAGAAGATTTATGTTTTCGACCTAGGGTTTTTCGACTGCGAAAGTTGACCAACGATTGACCAAACAAATCGACCCAAATCTTGGTCAAAATTCCGATTTCATACCGCATCTTTCATTTTGCGTAGAAATCGAGGTTGACCATTGACTTTGACTAGGCTATGTTGACTTTTTTCTGTTGTTGCTTTTGCGTTGACCATTGACTTGGACGTTGACTTTTGTTGATGTTAGGTTGGACCGATATTATTGTCCGAGAGGGTTGTGTGACACTTGGTTGGGCGATCCGTATTGAGACTTTGTTGGTTGAAGCATCCTATTGACCGCCTAACGCACCAACACACATATATTTTTGGCTTGTCTTTTGTCGATCTAACTTGCATGTTCGTATCGATATTTTACTTTCTTGTTTATGTGATTGTTGTTTGATATTGGGGATATAAGTAAAGTTGCATCAGCATAGAACATCTACAAAATTTGCGAGTTGACTATGAGGAGACCTTCGCACCAATTGCTCATTATACCTCTATTAGAGCGGTGATCTCGATAACGAGCTGAGATGGAGTGGAAGATCTACCGGATGGATGTGAAGACCGCCTTTCTCAATGGGGTCATACAAAAAGAGGTACATTGAGCAGCCACGAGGATTTGACATGAATGGAAAAGAGTCTCATGTGTGTAGACTTAAGAAATCTCTGGGAGCATGGTACAAAAGGATTGATGCTTTGACTTGTAGCATATGGGTTTCCAAAAGAGTGATGCAAATCTAAACCTATATTTCATTATGGTTGGTGAGGATCCACTCATTCTCGGTCCCCCGAATGTGGATGATTTGCTTATTACAGAGAGGAGAGACTCATCGAGCACTCGCAAGATCAGACTTTGCTTCGCAGTTTGACATGACCGATATGGGACTAATGCACTATTTTTTTGGGGGATGGGCATATCTTCGTAGGCTAGGGCCGATATTCATGAGATATACTAAGGAGATTTTGTATGGAGGATTGCAAATCTATGGCTACTCCTATGATCACCAAGCCCGAAAGAAGTTGCATGCTTTAGATTCTGAGTTGTTGGAACCCCACTTTATACCATCAGTTCTTCAATTCGTTGATGTATTTGGTCAACACTAGACCAAATATTTTTTTCGCAAATCAACACATTGAGTCAATTTATGATGGAGCCCAAGAGGGTACACTCTGGATGGCTGCGAAACATGTGTTACGATACCTACAAGGCATAGTGGACAATGGACTGGAAGCAAAAGAGTGATATCCTCCCGATCAAATCTGCTCGCCTTTGTTCTGGAAAACAACCACATCAACAGTAAAATCAAAGACCTCTGGCTTATACGGCCCGTTTGAAAAGAGCATGGGCTACTTACATTTAAAAGTTAGAAATATTTCAAAGATTACAAAACACAAATGAATTCGCAGATTAGATTATCATAAACCACACCCGACTGCTTCTTGAAAGCAATACAATAGTACAGTAGAACATTGCCAAACATGCTAAAACCAATTTGATCGCTACGAACATAGCAATAGTGAATGCTTAAACTTGACCTTAGCACAAGTCTACCGACACATTGCCACTTATATGATAATATACCATTATTCTTCCGGCATTCATACAACAATGTGAAATGCTGGAATTTATTAGTTCAAAGTTCAAACGATCTGTAGAATTCAATATAAACAATACTAAGATGTTCTGGAACTTGATTTTGAGCTCAGGCAGCAGGCACACTGATTTCTTTTTCCATTTATTTCTAAAGCATGACTACAATTGTATTTATAACAAGAGGGTTTTATACATCCTTAATTTCTTTTCCAAGTCCAAACTAATCTGCACTGCAAACATGTAGACAGCTATGACTAGTACAGAAAACTTAAGCAAGCCACAACCTTTGTATGCCTTGGTGTAAAGTTTTTAACTATATAAGGTCTTATCTTCATACTATTTAGATTCTATAATCTGCAGGGACCTCAAACACCTTGATCGTGAGTGAATAGACAGCTAAAGGCACTTTGTCATCACTGATCACTGAACGTCTTTATACCATCAGTTGTTCAATTCGTTGATGCATTTGGTCAACACTGGGACCAAATATTTTTTTCGCAATCAACACATTGAGTTAGTTATGATGGAGCCCAAGAGGGTGCACTGAATGGCTGCGAAACATGTGTTATGATACCTACAAGGCATAGTGGACAATGGACTGGACTATATCCGGGGGATGGAGTCAGGTTGACAAGTTGTACGAACTCAGACTGGGCAGACAGTGTTAGTGACCAGAAGAGTACTTCTGGATGTTGATCATGTTAGGGTTCGGGCTAGTGGTGTCATGGTTCAATAGAAAGCAGAGATCAATGGCACTGAGCTCAGTTGAAAGTTGAGTGTATTTCAGTCAGTCAAGCTAGTTGCGACGCTATTTGACTTCACAAGATGATGTGTGGCTTATTTGGTTAGAGGTTGAGACCAACTATGATATATTGTGATAATCAGAGTTGCATTAAACTCACAGAGAATCCAATAAATTAATGATCGCTCAAAGCACATAGAGATCAAGCACCACTTCATCATGGATTGGGTTCATAGAGGAGCAGTGAGGCATGAATACATCTCCACTGAGGGAGCAAGTTGCAGACATTCTCACCAAGTCATTGCCAAGGGCAAGCATGTGTATATCAGTGATCAAATGGCAGTGGTGAGAAACACCTCCTCAGTAAGATGGAGTGTTGAAAAAAGCTACCAAGGAGGTGTTTCCTAGCGCTTTGCCTTTTTGCCTAGGAAAACACATGAGAACACCTTTTTAGTAAGTGACTTTATGAGTTATTAAAGTCATGTGTCTTAAAGTCATTCTATGAGGTACTATAGTACTATGTACTTTATATTATTAAAGTCACTTTATGCTTTTAAGTTGACTTCATGTAGAAAAAGGTACAAGGTACAAAAACAACACTAAATTGACTAGGGAGCTTATTAATGAGGGGGAGACATAAAAAGGGGGGTCAATAGGAGATTAGATCTCACGCTTGATCAAGGAGAGCTGAGATCTAATCTCAGCCCTTGATCATAGGGTCAGCTTTCTCTCAACATAATGAGACTAAAAAAGAAAAAAAGGCATAGAGATCTCTCATTCTTCATGTGTATTTGTTGAAAAAGAGGAGGAGAGCAAGGAGAAATAGTAGGGCTTGAAGCTTAGATAGCACAGATAGCTGAAGGAAAGAAAAAACGCACAACAGAGAAGAAAGAGAGATACAGCTTGAATCCCAAGGCAAAGATTGCTGACACAAAACATGAGAAGATTCATTCTTCCTCAGCGTGATTTTCGACTGGCTGAGGACAGAGAATCTGCGCAGTTTTGGGGGATTCTCACAGTATTAAATGCTTCTGACAGGCCCATAATTTGTGGCAGATATCAGGTCTGTGGCACGAGTTTTAAAGGCCGAGAAGCAGTCTTTCTGAGCACGTAGTTCCAGGAATAATTGCAGAGTTCCAGTGCAGAAATCAAGAGTAATAACTGCTGAGAAGAGGTCAAAAATTCGAGGTATTGTTGCAAACCTGTGGCAGGAAATCTGATGAAGGAAAAGGTTTCGAGCAGCAGTTCAATTTCCTAGAGACTGCCACATACTTCAAGGAGAGATATGTACTTGAAAGTATATTGCTGTGTAAAAAATTCTCTGAGATTAGAGAATAAAAAATCCTCCTTATAACTGGTTTTCCCCTTGTGGATTTTTGCAGGTCATGTTTGACCAAAAATAACTGTGTTCAATTTATGTGTGTGCTTGTTAAATGTTTCTTATCAGCTATAAAGTAAAAGAAAAGTAGAGGTAGTCCTGTGAAAGTGTTTCTATTTCAATTTGCATTCAAGTATAATGAAATGAACTATGGGGTTGGGCATTAAAACTTTCATGCAAAACAAACTGAAACTAGGGAGGGCTACAACAGAACCTAAAATTTCTACAATCATTTCTTCCTGGAGAGGAAAGTGGATCTCAACATCTCATTTCTACTTTTATAAGGAGTTTTTTGAGAGTTAAGAAGGTAGCAATGTAATATTTTATTGCATTCCTTGGAGAACTAATGGATCTAGGAAAATAATTCCCAATTACTGTAGATGGAGATAAAGCTTAAACCCATATAAGTGTGTGCTCTCTTCATTATTTTTCGTTGTTGATTTGTGAGAAGTCTCTCCTCTTGGAGCTAATGGATATATCTTTCTTGGAGCATATGTGATGTATGAGGGGCTTTTCTACTTTTTAATGAGTTTGTTGAGAGTTAAGAAGGTAGAAATGTAATATTTTATTGCATTCCTTGAAGAACTAATGGATCCAGGAAAATAATTCTATTTACTGTAGATGGAGATAAAGCTTAAACCTATATAAGTGTGTACTCTCTTCATTATTTTTCAATGTTGATATGTGAGGAGTCTCTCCTCTTGGAGCTAAATGGATATATCTTTCTTGAGCATATGTGGGGTATAGGAGCATTTCCTCTTTTTTCCCTTTGATATTCATGTATGCATGAATCTATGACCTTGCTCATTATCTTCTAGAGTTATTGCTGTAAAACTTCATTGTGTAGGCCACACCCCCTTAACAATGTTTAGATGTGGCGCCTCTGTGTTCCTTCTAATGATCTAATCTATTCTCCACTTTCATTTTCAGCATGTTAGGGCTTCTTGCAACACATTTCAGTGGCCCTTATTGTCCTAACCATTCATAAACTCGCCCTCTTGGATTAGCTTCTTGACTCTCTACCCTTGTTTGTATAGTCGCTAATCTCTTGATCGTTCCATCACCCCATTTATTTTCTATGCAAAAGAAAACAATGTTTTGCTAAGCTATATCT
This sequence comes from Pinus albicaulis, assembly GCA_034641835.2. Taxonomy (NCBI): domain Eukaryota; kingdom Viridiplantae; phylum Streptophyta; class Pinopsida; order Pinales; family Pinaceae; genus Pinus; species Pinus albicaulis. Next base: position 635,962,813 of record CM076572.1, read on the forward strand.
TCACAAGTCCTTTAGCCTCTTTGTCATAGCCTTAGCAATCCCTACTTAGAAATAAACCCCTGTGCCGGAGCAGAGGGAACCTAAACTGAGAGCGCAAGTTACTGACGTGACAGTGCAGCTCCCAAGTTTCCCTCAGTTTGAATATTTGCTTTGGACTTCTTACACACATAAGTGAGAGTTTAAGAGGTAATAGGTTGATTTTAAACCTAGGCTATTTGGCCCCCAAATAATAACAAAGGAAAAGTTAACAGTTTCTTGAGTTAGTTGGATATGAAAGAGATATAGAGGGATTCTTGAATATTATGAAATTTGCCACTCTTGTAGCTTCAGCAGAAAGGAAAAAAGGTTGTTTTTGGACTTCTTGCAAACTCGACTCCTAGTATTGTAGCATTAATCCTCAAACACAAGGATGACTTACACTAATCCTGCAAGATGTTACATTGTTGGCAAAAAATCCCCCAAAAATAGATCCTCCTATACTGCCAGCTTCAAATTCATTATCTCCTTTGAACTGCTAGGGCAGTTCATGCCTACAAAAGGCCTTCTGAGCAAGTACACACTATAAGACTGATTAGGCAGCGTAAAAACTCAAAGACCCTAAATCAATTGACTAAACAAATCTCATGACACACTTCATCTCCAGGCTTAGACGTTAGCAAAGCTACTAGTTGACATTGTATGTTGGCTCCTTCCATCTCATCCTCACTACTTTACAACCATTTTTTGGTTATTTGGTGCTTCATTATATTCCTTCACAATATATCGGCATTACACTTCCCATTATTACTCTTTGCTAAAGATGTTTTTGACACTTCAGTCTGGTACTTGTAATTTTGCAGTTCATGACCATCTATAGCCACTATCACAAATTAATATTTACTTTAAATTGAGTTAATGGCTCAAGAATGTCACTCGACAAAGCATTATTAAGCTGAAAAAAATAACCTCATGAAAGGATTTGCAAACAAAGCCTGACATCAACAAGAACTATGAATTGCACATGGGGGCAGCTCAAATGGTGATCTCTGTGTTATGAAGTATTATATAAAACCGTGAGATTCAAGGTTCAAATTGTCGTGGGTCAAAGCCAACTAACTCTAAATAAATAAATAAAATCCCAAGAACTAAACATTAGAGGCAATTATCCATGTTAATGTTAAGCAGTACTCAACACTCTAAGCCAAACTCTTTTCCATCAACTGCCTTCTGCCCATGAAGAAGACAAAACAGTTTAGTAACAATCAAGAAATTCTGTAGACAGAACCTAGCTTGGTTTCTGTTCCCTTTTTCAGCACAGAATATATCGAAATATCTAACAAATAGGAATCCAACCTTTGCCTGTCCCTATCCAAATCTTCTTTGTTGACCATTCCCTACCATGTCACTTTCATCCATGCATGTGTCAGGAAGGCACGGTTCAGAATCAGCAAATACATCTACACCAAAGTCACCAAAGCCATCAATGTCTGCATTCTGTTACATCAAACATAAGGCTGTAATCAAAATTGTGCTACAAGGGAACTAGGTAATATTAGAAATGACAAAAATCATTATTTGAAGTTTGTGCAGCTATTCAATGAAGACTTTATACTCTTGTATCCTGCACACCAGAGTCAACATTACAAATTTATTTAAAAAACATTTAAAAAAATAAAAAGCTATCTAAAATATATTTCAGTAGGGTATAAGAAAGAAAAATGCAATTGTGCAATTTCAATAGGACATACAATCCAACTTTGTATACTCTGCTATCCTTAATGCCAGAGTCGATATTACTGACTTATTAAAAAAATATGCAATAAAAAAGCTGTCTAAAAGATATTTCTTAGGCTAGAAAAACTCCTGAAATTTGCAATCAATAGGACATACAAAAATCCTTGAAATGCATATCTCAAACTCAACCTCGATACATCACCAAACTATATTCAAACTCCATCTAAAACTATATTTACCAGGAAGCCATCAGTCATATGCATAGATGAATCCAACCGCCATAATGTTTATGGAATCTATGAATCCATCAATAATGTTAGTAGAATACATGTTTTTATTATTGTTATCACGTTATTTGATTAGACTGCTTTGTTCTTTTTTACTTGTCCATCAAACTCAAATGCATCTTCCTGCTTTATACGTATTACTTTCAACTAGAATACCCCAAGTTTGCCGAGCACAAACAATTTAAGAACACCTTTAAGCAAAAATAACCAACAGAAGCACATGTTGGTTAGTAGCGGCAAAGTAACCAACATTTCAGTCTAATTACTCTTTGAGAGTTCACTAGCCAAATACATTTGCATTCCCCCTGGAACTTTGTAAGCCAAGAAGTTATTATACCAGGACTGCACATGCCAATGCCACTAGACAAATTTGAACCTACTTCACTATAATATTATTCTAATTTATGGGGAAATTTCTCATGATTCTTCTACAAATCACATTATTTCTTTACATTAGACCTTTTAATGGACATGATGAATCATTGCACATTTCTCATCTCAACCTCTCATATCTAGTGTGGAGAATGGCCTTTTAGGGTTTATCTCCCCTCGACTGCATTGTGTCCTCCCCTCCCTGCGCCAGTCTCCTCCTCCTGCGCAGTCCACAACCGGCTACGCTTCCTCTTGGTGATGCTAATAGAAATTTCTCCTCACAAGGTGTGGAACCCTCCCGAGCGGCCACTCGAAGTCCCCCGAGGTAGAGGTTGAGATCTCTCCGCTTTGAAGATCTCGTGTAGCAATCAAAGACTGCGAGACTTGGCTCTCCTGCTCAAGCGTGCTTTGTAAAAAATGAAAAGAAGAAAAATAGTTGAAAGAATGAATGTCGAATGTGCCTTTCCTTCTTCCTTTTATCCATTGAGGCCCAACGTATGCCTTGGGTTCCACCTTGACCCGTGTTTCCACACCTTGGACAATCACGTGTTGTCTTCCTCTAGCCATTCTCACGGTGTCCTTTTCGTGCCTCTTCTACGCACGCCACCTAAGGCCAACTCGACCCCACCACTAGAGCATCAATTTTCCCTTAGGGACTTTAGGAAATGACTTTATTTGGCCTAATTGATCTAGTCCCAGGGTCCCCCTACCCACTTTATTTCCATCCAACATTAGGATTTCACAAAATTAAACAAAATTAATATCCCAATTAGTCGTGCCTTAATTTGGGGATATTACAATCCTCCCTCGCCAAAAATGTCCCTCAGCAATGTCTCAACAAGCATCCTCTCTAACCGACGCTCCCCACCGTGTCAACGCAAGTTGTGCCGTGTCCCCCGATGCGCCACCGAATCATCCTTGACCGCATCCTCGATATGAAGGGATCCCCTCAATACTCGGATCCCAAGCCATCATGTCCAACGCCAGTAAGCCCTACTCCACTCACCATGCTTCGCCGGGGAACAAGTAAAGAAGGACCTCTAAACATCATCGATGAGTAGGAACGTGATAATGTGGCCAACTCGGCCCACCACTGGAGCCTCAATTTTCCCCTTGGGGACTTTAGGAAAAGACTTTATTTGGCCCTAATTATTAAGTGTGGGTCCCCCTACCCACTTTATTTCCATCCAACAATAGGATTTGCGAAAAATTAATCAAAATTAATATCCCAATTATGTTGATTGCTAATTTGGGGATATTCGACCCCTCCGCTAAAAAATTTCGCTTGTCCTCAAGCAATGGCTAAACAAGCATCCTCTACGCGACGCTCCCCATTGTCAATGCGAAGTTGTGCCGTGGTCCTAGATGCGCCACTAAATCATCTCGACCTCCGCATCCCCTTTGACATGAAGGGATCCCTCAATCACACGGATCTCAAGCCATCATGTCCAACATGAAGCTCCACCTACTCCACTCACCATCTTGCCAGAACAAGTAGCAAAGGCCCTCGAACATCATCGGTGAGTAGGAAATCATGATAATGTGGCACCGTGCCCAACTCCTCGCGAGTTTCCTACCAAGTAGTCCATCCCACGCACTCCAAGAGTAAACCCTCGAAGATATCGCTCTAATCCCCACGCAGATAGTGTCTTGCTCACATGAGCCCCTCCCTGCTATCACCTGGCGACCAACTTGCCATACTAATGAAGTCCCACTCCATCACTCGACTCAGCTAAAGCCCAATGGAAGATCTACATGATCTCCCCATGTAGTATACGACACACCCTAGAGGTTATCGAGCCGCGTGTAGAGTTGAAATGCTCGGGTCCACCTTGCTAATCTCGTAGAGGTGCCACCATGTTGTCGATGTGCCACTCGACTATGAGATACCCCCATCATGCACGAGACTGTATCTCTTTCTCCTGGGGCAAAGCTCATCCTACCTGTGCATCTCCATGATGTCGATATTCACCCCTCCATTGCTGATCATGACCCCCGAACAACAACAAATAAGTTTGCCTCGCCATGCAATGGAAGTAGAAATTTTAGATCCAACCCCGGTTGCCACGTTCTCCCTTGTCACTCCCATAAAGTTAAATGCTCATTCCCATAAACATACATTCAACAAGTCGGAAATGATAAATATTTATGAAAACAAAAATTCTCGGAAATTTCACGAGTTGGAAATTGCAGAAATAAAACACAAAGAAATAATTCAGCCCCACACATAGAAAATTAACACACCGATTTTTTATCAATATGACCCCCGGAAAAACCCCCCAACAACTCTTGAGGAAAACTAATTCGAGAGCTCTTCTTTATTTCGAAAAATGCTTTTACAAAGAATCGAAAAAACACAATAAAAATTACAATGAAATGGGAATTTACGCAGAATAAATGCGCATCGATCGTTGTACTTGTTGCCTCAAAATGCATGCCTAACTGTTGTACGGAATCAGATCAGAGACACGTATAGCAATTCCCCTTCTTGATTTTCATGCCCCCGAAAACAAATTTCGAAAATTGTGCCTTTGATCGCGAATATTCTCCTCGATTTCAATGTTGTACCTTGCCTTGAAATATGTGCAAATAGTGTTGTACGGATTTTGCCTCTGTGATACGTGCCAACTAAATGCCACCGTCCGACAAACATCGCCTTTGGGAAGTGTGCTACGTTGTTGTACGAATTTGCCGAGTGTCCTTGCTCCTCTCTCTACTCGAAATTCTTCTTGCTCTCCTTGCTCGCTCCTCTCTCAATCTCGCTGCTATGACAAAATGAATGACCTTTTCTCTTCTTTTTCCTCCTTTAACCTAACCCTAAGTGACTTTTGTGGGAATCCTCAAATCCAAATGCAGTCGAGATAGCTTTAGATCTAGGGCCGAGATTAAATGTGCATTTAATTCTCACTTTCTATTTTTTAATTCACCCCACTATAATAAAGACCCACTTAGGCCTTTTATTTCCAATCACTTTTTTCACTTTTTTATTTCACATTGACTTTAATAAAGTCACTTTAAAATTAGACTTAGTAACTTTATCACTTATAAAGTCACTTTAAATTAGATTTGACTCTTACCACTTATAAAGTCATTTTTTAAATTAGATTTGACTTACCACTTATAAAGTCACTTTAGGAGAAAGAGGACAAATACATTTGGACACTTTTCCCTTAGGTCAAAGATGAAAGCCTTAGGGAACCACTTGTCCTTTGGTACCCAAATTTTAACACTCTCTCTTACCAAGGAAAAGTGTTCCTCACCACCCCCATCTTGTCTCCGAAGTAGACATGCTTGCCCCATGGTAAGGCTTTGGTCAAATGTTTTTGCTGCCACTGTCATCTGGGACACATACTCAAGCTTCTACGACTCCCTTTTGACATAGTCTCTAATGAAGTGATATTTGATCCCGTTATGCTTTTGACTTGTCATGGAAGCGGATTCTCCATGAGTTTAATGCAACTACGATTATCACTAATAAATCACTCTGAAGGTCTCAATGCTCGACCAAATAGGCCAAACAACATGTGTACGAAGCCATATGGCACTCACAACTAACCAAAATCGCGCTCATGTGCCCTGCGCTTACGAACTCAGACCACGTAATTGATTGCTTTTCTTTTGGTTGAACCACGACTTCAAGCTGGGCCGAACCCCAAAACACAAAAAACAACACCTTTGAAGTGCTCTTCCTCGATCTTTGCAGACATGGAACTCCTCTCCTGCACCTTAAAGCCTTGCAAAGCTCGCTCAATGTACACTCCTCCTGTAGGAAGCCATTGAGAAATAGCTGTCTTTGACATCCATCCGAGTGGATCTTCCAACCCATCTCTGTTGCTATCGACATAATGGAGTGAATGGAAGTATATTCGAGCCACGGAGCAAAGGTCTCCTCATGCCTACTACCTCCTCTACTCAGGGAGAACCCTCTAGCCACAAATCTAGCCTTGTACTTCTCGATGCTTTCATCCCAACATCACTTATCTTGTAAAGTCATCCGGAAGTAACCTGCGTATTTCCTTCGAGTGCCCTCAAAGACTACCTCCCAAACAGCATCATTTCTTCATGATAGAATGAACAAGCGCCTCCTGCATGGCCTCTCTCGGACTGCTCAGCCGTCGCCCTGCGCCATAGCTTCAGAAGGCTCGGAGCGATGATGCTAGCAACCAATGCCATGTAGCTGCGGACACAGCTCGTGTGGTTTGTCTCTCTAACCTCTCTTCGGCCGACATGAGACGTGGCACTCTCTTCAAGGTGCCTGAAGCCACTTGGGCTTCCTCTTCCTTGAGCACACTTCTCCCATCGAGGTGAAAGAATCCTCATCGAAGCAAGCTCCCGAAGTCTCTGCGTACCTTGGCAAACCTCATGCCTCGAACCTCGTGCTCGTAGATGTTGAAGCATCGTGGAACCGTCCGACCGACCGGCCTGCTCAGAGTCGCTTCCGCGAGTCGCTCGTCATGCCGCCCGAAGCACCACCGTGACTGACTGCGAGCCACCGCATCTCGATGGACCTCGGCATCGTAGTCGTATGTGCACGACGTCTGTCCTCGGATCCGTGTGACCGCCTACGCGCTCCTAAAGGGTCCGGTGAATCCGGATGCTCCAACTCCCGTGACCTCCCGAAAGCCCTATCCTCCTCGAACTTCACATCCCGCCTGATCAACAACTTTCCTCTTTGCATGAATATAAATCCAATAAGCTTTTCAAGCTCTCGCTATAACCCACAAAGATGCCCTTGTACGTAGTGGGCTTTAGCTTGGTCCTCTTTCTCCTGGGGACATAGGGAGTATGTAATGCACCCAAAGATATGAAAGTGACTAACATCGAGCTTCTTCCCGAGAAAAAAGCCTCCTCTAGGGAGTCACATTACCCAAGGCACGATGTGGACTCCTGTGCGCAAGTACACAGCGGTGTTGTAGGCCTCCCGCCCACAAAAACAAAGGTAACCCCTGATAATGAAGCATAGCTTTGGCGACCCCAACGATGGATGTCGTTCTTCCTCTTCGTAACCCCATTCGCCGGGGGTTGTAAGGAGCGTGAACTCCTCTCCTAATGCTTGCCTCGGCACAATAATCAACAAACTCACCAAGGGTATACTCCCCTCCATTGTTCGACTCCGAGGACCTTGATCTTCTTACCTGTCTAAGTCTCCACAAGAGCTTTGAACTCTTGAAACCGCTTGAAGACCTCACTCTTGGTCTTCAAGAAATAAATCTAGGTTTTCTTGGAGTGATCATCAATGAATAAAACATAATACTCATAGCCACTCAAGGATACATGAGACATCCGACCACTCACACTGGTATGAATCAAGTCAAGGATCCCCGTCGATGCTGCTATCAACTCTGTCGGGAATGGGGGTTTGACAAACTTCCCCATATCACATCCTCTCGCACGCATCAAGGTGATCGAAGTCGAAATCAGCACACCGATGGTGATCTCCCGCAATGTCCTAAGGCCCCATGATACATGTGCCCCATCTGCGGTGCCAAATATCACATGAAATACGATACGCTAGTCTGTACGTTGGTACTACTACTCAATGCCATCGAGGGGTTGGAAGGAGAACTTGTACACCTTAGCATGGCCCACACCAATCACTCTAGCTAAAGAAAGCTGGAGTTTCCCTAGGATATATATGCACTGCCCTCTCTCGAGCAACACCTTATACGCTTTGTCCTCAATGTGCGAGATGAGATATCGGGTTCTTTTTCATTCCGCGGCACATATAGACCATCCGACACATTCAAGGAGGTTTGGGTTCCCTATCAAATGTCAATGTCCCCACACTGACTGCTCTAACCATCGTTTGTCATCTCGAGTACTACCTCTATATTAGTGTCACTCTGCGAAAGCTTTCGAGAAGTACCCACGGACTCTTGTTCCACCCTGTCAACATACCAAATACTAGAAGATGCTCCCGCTAGTGGAGGGAAGTGCACACCGTCTGAACTTTTATGGCAAGTGATCCTGCACTAGTGGCCTCACAGAGCTATGAAACCCAAACTCCCGGTCAAAGCTCTCCGAGAAGCCCTCTATGTCTGCTGATGTCGCCATGGTTTTGTCCTTTCCCTTCTTGTTCTTCTTCTCGGGACACACAACCGCGTGAGTGTCCCAACTTTTGACAATTCCAACATTTGACTTTGGAATAGTCACTCCTTCTTCGTTTACCTTCTTTGCTCCACACCTTTACCTTTGCCTTTCTTGCCTCTTGCTAACAATGCTACATTGTCATCCTCCTCCACCTCCTTGGCTGCCCCAAGATGGTTCTTTCACGATCTCATTCAGAATGCAATCATCCCACAACCTCTTCCCATCAGGAAGTTTCTCCCTGATGCAACAATGCCATCCACAAAACTCTCCCAAGTCTTGGGAAGACCATTCAAGGCAATCCTCACCAACTTAGTGGGTGCTATGGTCTCTCCCACGACTGACTAACTCATCTCTCACAAAATTGATCTTTGTGAGTGTCTTTGTAGCACTATCGGTCTTAGCCATTTTAATGGCCTTCATCTTTCCCCCTTTAGGACCATTTTTACACGTTTTCATTTGAGCTGCGGTAGAAGATTTGGTCAATTTGTCCACATTTCATGTGCATATGCCTTTCCTCTCACATGAGGAATGTCATGATCTTTAACTCCATCCGAATCATTCTTTTTGCCCTTAGCATTCTTCTTGTTAAACTCTAGCTGTACGGTCGGCGGGCATCTACTCCCTCGGGTGTTGTGTGGTATGTACCATAATGCCCTCGTGACTTCTTCTTCCTCAAAGATGCTTTCGGATTCTCTCCCTCCATGCACTGTAGTTGCTCTGTCATCCAACTTTGTCCTCAACTCTCAAACCCAAAGACATTCTTGCCATCCTAACAAATTGAAATTTTCAAATGTTGTGGTAAAGGTTCGGTTTTCGTGTGAAAAATAAGCTTTGCCGTGATTTTTCACTTGCTGTCCCAAACCGCACTTTTCCAGCCAACCCAAGCTACGATACCATGTAGAAATTTCAACACTCCGGTTATCGGTTCTCATATCACTCCATGCATATAGTTTTAAATACCGATACATGACATAAATACTAACATACTGAAATGACTTAAATATTTCGAAAACACAAATTTGAAGATTTTTCGCAACTTGCTGAAAATGCGAGAAATAAAACACGAAGAAAATAATATCAGCCACACACGAAAAAATAACACAGTGATTTTTTGGTCTATGTGGCGTGGAAAAACTCCCGTACAACTCTTTGGGAAAATCGAGTTTGAGAGCTCTTCTTTATTTACGAAAAATGCTTTGTACATAGAGAAGCTGAAAACATAATGAAAATTACTAGCAACCAAAATATAGCCCACTTATCTTGATTTACGTACCAAGCTTTCCACCTTGAAAAATGTGCCAACTCAAATAGACTAACAAAACAAAATTTGCATCATTAAATGTTGTATGATTGCCTTGAAAAACATGCCATAAATCAAGTTATACGAAATTGTATGGATTTGTACAACCACCCTCGAAATTTGTGCTCAAAAGACTTTTCGTGCCTCGAAAACTACATTGAAGACGTTGTCCTTTCTGGAAATTTGTGCCAAAATATCGGCTATGACTTCTCCTCAACTTTCGTGCCCTGATTTGCCTTGAACATGCATTGCTAAATCGCTGTTGTCCTCTTCCTCGATTGGCATGCATCCCTTTCTTAGAAATCCAGCCTCTCTTGCTATACGAATTATGCCTTGGGATTTGTGCCAATAAAGTTGTTGTATGGATTTGCTAAAGTCTCCTTGCTGCATTCTTCAACTTCTCTTTGCTCAGATTTTTTTTCCTTGCTCTCCTTTCTGTTTCCTCTCAATCAGCTCATGAATAAAATGAAGTGATGCTTTTTCCTCTTCTCCTCTCCTTTAACGTAATCCCTAAGTGACCTTTTGGGTATCCCTAAGATCTAATAGGGCCGAGATTCATTTAGATCTAGGGATGAGAACAAACGTGCATTTAATTCTCACTTTCTATTTTTTTAACTCACCCACTTAAATAAAGACCCACTTAGCCTTTTATTTCCATGTCACTTTTTTCACTTTCTAATTTTTCATTGACTTTAATAAAGTCACTTTAAAATTAGAACTTTGTAACTTTACCACTTATAAAGTCACTTTAAAATTAGATTTGACTTTACCACTTATAAAGTCACTTTAGGAGAAAAGTACAAATAGATTTGGACATTTTTCCCTAGGCCAAAGATCAAAGCCTTAGGGAACCACTTGTCCTTCGGGTACCCGAAATTTTAACAATGGAGGTCTCAGTGGCTCCCCCATGTGTCAAACCCAAAGTGGATTGAATCACTCGATCCTGCTCTATCTGCTCATCTGCAAAGGTGGGTGATCCACCTACCCAACGGACCCCCGGATCCCCCAACTACATGCGGGGAGCTCACAGCACTCCCGCTCCCCATGGGATCTTTGTCGCAGTAGCGCCCTACGCTCGGCCAGAACCCACCCGAGCCCTCATCTTTGACCCACAGCGTGTATCATAGGTGGACGCAAGTGTCGAGTCCGTCCCACGCATGCGCACCTGCCCTACCCTGCGCCGAGACCACATCATGATAGTCCGTTATCCCAACTCTTGTTACCGACACACGAGATACTACTCGAACGCGGGTACGCCTACGTATCCGTCCGTCCCCAAATGTGAGCCCGAGTGTAACATATGCTACCTTTGGGCAATCAACCATGCCATCCCTAACGGGACCCATCGACTTGTGACCTACCAAGCGTCTCAGCCTGGAGAGTCTCCTCCGGCTCATGAGCACACGCTATCTCATCCCAACCATGTCACGGTGAGCCTCCCATGCTGCCCATACCTCGAATGTAAAGTGTCAAGGGGCGCGAAACAAACACTCCGCGACCACAAGAACGCATTAGAGGATGATGGGGTAGTGCATGTCCCAAAGGGTGTGACCAAGAGTCTGCACTCGAATGCTCAAGAGTAATCCTTACTCTCTGCGCTCAGCCGACCGCCGATAACACCCTCGTCGTAGCTCCATCTGCGCTAAATGTGGCATCTCCGGATGCTCAGCAAGATTCTCATCAATCCTGAGGTGAGTCGCATCCCGCGCTAGCTACTCCTGTCCATATGTCTCTTTGGAGGCAACGCTCGAGAGCCCACCGCTTCCGCATCATGTGTCACTACATACCACCAAGTATCACCGCACTCCTCGACTTTGCCGCGACACCAATGGATACGACATTAGCTGGTGCCATCCGTACCACATCATGTGTCCATCCCGTGTCGTCGCACATCGTCACTCCTCGCATGTACTCAATTCGATGGGAAGCACTCCTACTCCACAACGCAATCCAACATACTACGACACACTCTCATGCATCTCCATGCCCATCTACACACCACCGCAACGATGGATGCTCCTACACGCCGGGAGTGTGATGGCCTAAGTTTGTATCCATATGCTCAGCGAGCCCATACCTCGACTCGGTACCATCTCCTCCACCATGCATCACCATATTGTCCAATGAATGGATCTCCCTTCCAAATCCTCCTCGAGAGACCCAAGAAGTGAATCTCCCGTAGGTACCAATAGCGGCGTCAATCCCGCTCTCCGCTCCTCCGTGCCCTCCATGCACACACAAATGCGAAGAATCCCCGCGCTCCTATCACTAGGCACTCGTCCGGTGGCCTACGAATGCTCCTCTGCTCAAACTCCTCCTAGAGTATGTTGATCATCCCGTGACGATCCGTGCACAATCCTTTGTACCAAGACAACTCAAGAAGTCTCAGCAACTAAAGGCAGGCTGGACACGAGTGCTAGCGAAACTTCAGTGGACGTGCACACTCAACAGGCCTCGGCCGCCTGTACCCTCTAGGTCACATAGCCCAGCGACCATGCAGCGCGAAGTGAGTTGTGTAGTCTCGCCTCTCGGATCCCAATGCCGAGCTTCGCGGCTTTCGGTAACGCTAGTGCCTCGGAAGCTCACTCGAGCACCTGAGCGCATCACCATCTCCATAACCCACTCCCCCGGTGCCAACTTTCCGAAACCCTCTCGCCATCCAACATGAAAGGGATCGAATGCGTGAACTCTCCGCACCTAAATCAACGACATGCGAGATATTGCAATCAGTGCAACTGCGAAGACGTCTCATCCCGCTATCCAAGTCAACCCATCGATTTGACTCGGTAGCTTCGTCTCTCTCTCTCCAACGGCAAAGGTGGCCTCAGCCGTGTCGCTAGCCCCATCCTATGTATGCACGCTCCGACGCTCCAATGTGCCCTCTAGTTGTACCATAAGTTAAGCTTCGGCTAAATCATCACAAGTGACTCATCATCTTCGAATATCTCCCGCAAGTCTCGATACCACATGCACGCGAATATGAAATCAGCCTACTGCATCATCAACTCTCGCATAGCTGCGCATGCTCCCCGCAAGCATCCTCATATGACCCCCATGGACTCATCCAAAGAAGAGTCCTCCGTCCGCGACTCATGTAGGATCGTCCTCTCGCTCTACCACTGTCAGCTCTGCAGATTGCCTCACCGATAGAATTGATATCGTTTGATGATTTGCGCTCCTGGGGGTGTTGGGTAGCACCGGATGTGCTCTAGCACCCAAACTCTGTGGAGGGACTAGAAGTGCATGATCTCCAAGACCCGAGAAATGCGTATTTTAAGAAATTCCAACCTATTTAAGAAATATTTAATTAATAAAAAGTTTGGGAGTGGACTAGAGCGTCTTGAGATTTCCAAGACCTACGGAGAGCGTTCAGAAATTCCATCCTCTTTAAGAGATATTTAATTAATTAAATATTTTTAATTAAGGAACCAAAGTCTAACTTACTTAGAAAAATTAAAAGATTAAAGTTCATTAAATTAAACATGTGATTAAAAATGACTTAAGTCACACTGGATGAGCATCTTCTAATCTCACTTTGTTGATTCCAAGATTAGATCACGCTGGGCCGTTGATGTTTCAACGAGAAAGTGATAAGAAGAGGGCTTGCCGGTTGTTGAACACACACAATGTGCAAAGCATCGAGACGTAGACTTTCGAAATTCTAGGGCGTGGTTTGCTGAAATATTTGAGAAGTGTTTCGGTGCCGGCGCAAGTATTAGCGAGAGGGATGGTTTGATTCCGGAGCGAGAGTACAGCCCGAGGGCATGAAAGCGGCGCATACCGGACGCAGCGCGAGGCGGCCCGGGAGCTATGCAATCCAACGAGAGGGCCACGAGAGGCGGCGCGGGGGAGCAAGGGGCGGCAGGTCGGCGCAGCGCTGGGCCCGACGAAGCGGGGCAAAGGGCGGGAGGCCGGCAAGCGCGTGCGCGGGCCCTTCCCCGAGCGTCAGCAGGATGAGACACAGGCTAGGTCGGCACACCGAGGGGAGGGCTTGCGAATAGCGCCGTTTTCCGTTGGGCCGAAAAGGGCTCGAATTCATAATTCCCCACCTGAGGGTTGGAATCGGCCATATTTTCTGCTACGAAGATAGAGGCGTCATTGGCTTTGTTTATTTCTCTGTCGAGTGTGAACTAGTTTGGTGCCCAGTCGTTGTATTTAGATTCCTACGCATAATAACAAAAACCCTCCAACGGCGATAAAGACCGATTTTCTTGCATTGGGTTTTTCGGGAGACACCTGTCGGTAAAATCCTTGTGTGCCATTTCTGTCCTTGTGCATGTATTCGGCTTTAGATCTATATGTGTAGGTTGTTGATGGCTTTTCTTCGATGTTAGCGTTGAACACTTCACATTAACAACTTAATGTAAGTAAGAGAAGTAAATGCTGAAAATTAACACTAGGGTTTACGATTGAGATATTCGAAAAATTTCACATGCATCGGAGGCGATTGCGGATCTAACCCTAAATCTCCAAGATAGGTCGAAGAATCCGTGCTACGGTAGCGGCGGCGCAGCGAAAACCGGACCGCGAGCAAAGCAGCGCGCGTAGCTAGCAGTAAAGCGAGCAGCCAAGCGGAGGCCAAGGTGACGGCGGTCCCACGCACGCGGATCCACGCATTTACTTCCAGTGCGGGCGGCAAGCAGTGGTTGCGCGCGGCCTCGTCTCCGCTCACACAGAGGCCGGCCCGAGCGCCGCCGGCCCGTGGCGGAAGTCTTGCTCAAAGTGCGGCGTAAGTCGAGCTGCGAGACCTTCGCAGTTGAAGGTGGGGTTAAAATTTCCGTCGGTCTGCGTAAAATTTAACCTACGCTAAGTCGACGGTAAAGCTGAGGAGGAGAATGCTTCAAAAATAGCTCCTCGCGAGGTAATTTCGAAGATCGACCTCTGTGATCGAAGAGCGCGATTCGTTTCATGCTTTGCAGAGCATGCCCCTCGACCCGCGACTCCACTCTCTCTGGAATCGAGAGGAGCGAGAGGGCTAGTTTCGCCAGGACCCTAGATGCAGGTCCCCAGCAAAGAGAGGAGGACTGCATTGCGACACATTCAAAGAGTCGATGGCACCTCATGGACTACGTGATCAAGATAGGTCTGAGCTACCGTCTAACTTTGCCATCCGGAAGGCGCTTCGGTAGTCATGGAGGCATACTGCGCTTGAGAGAGCATGCACGAGGAAAATCACGGCACGGCCGAGCCAATTGCTCTTCTCCTGTAAAGAAGCATGAAGAAGTCGGCGGCACACGCAAAGCGCTTCGTTATGGATGGGGTCAAAGATCATGTGGTCCCCCACACGCGAGAAAGGCAATCTGCTCGCGAGAGATGTGGGTGTCTCTAACCACACTATATGAAGGAGGGTACTGTCTGTGAGGAAGATGCTTCGTAGAGAACAAGCGTCGAGGATATTCATGAAGGCCGATGAGAGGAGATCGATCCTTTTCTATCTAGACTCACAACCGGACGCGGGGTATCGGCCCAGCGGCATGTGGAGTCAAGGTGGATGACGATGTCATGGGGAGGGACTGCTGCTCTCGACGCGGTGAATGAGGGAGCGGGAAACTTTTGTCCAAAGTCTCTTGCAGAGCGAACCTTCCCAATCGAGAGACAACACGTGCGTGCTATCCTCCCGAACGGAGAGAAATCCGTGGGATGACGTTGTCACGTCACAACACCGGTTCGAGTAAAGTGAAGAAGGAAGAAGAGGAAGATGCGGCTGCTTGGCATCAAAGAGGTGGCAAGCGGAGAAAGAAGCGCGATCTCATCGAAGATCACAGCGTTTCAAGTACGGCGGCGAACTCAGGACGAGCCTTTCGCCGGCAATTGTCCTTAGAAGAGAAAGGACAAAGAAGTTTCTAGCTCCAAGGCTACTTATGGCGGACGACGGCGCTCGGAGCACAGATGACGTAGCCATGAGCGCTCATGAACCACTGGCAGCGCTGCCACATGGATCGATGGAGCAACTACGAGTGAGGCGAGGATCCTTGGGCAGCCCAACTCTTGGATCACATACGAGGTACTTGGGAGCCTGAAGACGGTAGCGCAAGTGGAGCGGTGGGTGCAAAGAATCGCGGATGGAGCGAGTAGCGAGAGCTGGATGTCGAGAGGGAGCGGTAGCAATGCGGATGCGCAAGTAGCAACGCGCGAGTAGGGGCTGATGTGACTGGGCGGCGCAGCAGCGAGGGCTTGCCTATGTAGTGCGCGAGATGCAACAAAGTGCGAGAGCCATCGGGAGGACGGCGTGCCGAGCCGCCGTAGGAGTGATTCGGCCGTAGAGGGAGGTCTGCGTACGTCGTTGCGAGCATCGCGGTCGCCGTCCGAGACAACAAAGAGCAAATGGCCGGCCTCATGGAGCTTTCCCGAGTGATGAAGATGCGTGCCCAACTGGCTGCTCGTTCGTCAAAGATTGGGCAAGAGTACTTCGGTTGCTTACTCTCGCAGCCTGGGCCGTGCAATGCAAAGAAGCGTGACCCGACAATGCGGCAAAGAATTTCGAGAGGGTGGCGACGTACGGATGCGCGCGTAAGTGCAAGGTAGCGGCGTCGATAGGCAGCGAGTACAAAAGAGCAGATATGTTGCGGTGTCGAGAGCAGCAAGCCAAGCATCAAAGCACAAAAGCCCATGGCGAGAGATCGATAGAGAACTTTCTGGTCAAGCATCGTTGCTAGAGCACATTCCTCGTTAAGAGGGAGTGTTGATATTTTGGGGTGTTGGGGTAGCATCGGATGTGCTCTAGCTCCCAAACTTTGTGGGAGGGACTAGAGTACATGAGATCTCCAAGACCCGGTAAAGCGATTTAAGAAATTCCATCTTGTTTAGGAGATATTTAATTAATTAATCTTTTTAACTCAGGGAACCTAAGTCCAACTTAGGAAAATTATTAGATTAAACCTCATTAAATTAAACATGTGATGAGAAATGACTTACGTCACACTCGGATCAAGCATCTTCTAATCTTAGCTGCGGTGATTCCGGATTAGATGAAGGTCGTTCGTGTTTCAACAAGAGAAAGTATAAGAAGACAGGGTCGGTCGCTGAGAACACACACAGTTATGGCGAGCACCAAGACTAAGCTCGAAAATTTTGGGGCGTGGTTTGCTAAGAATATCAAAAGTGTTTCGCCATTGCGGCAAGTGACATAGGTATTGGTGAAAGGAGGGATGGTTTTGATCCCCAGGGCCACCAGAGCCACAACAAAGGTAGAGAGGCAACATACCGGACATCAGTGACGGAGGCAAAGATCCCTACCCTCCTTGTTCCCAGGAAAAGATCCCCATGGTTGAGCCAAGAACAAAGCTACGATACCACCGTAACAATATCCCAAATGGGAAAATAACAGTAATAACGAGGCTACAAAGATATTAAGGGAGACAACAAAACAAAAAGGCCGATATCTAAACACCAACGGAAAGCTAAGGTAAAATATTGTTGAGCCATTTTACTAATTTGCTAGAATTGGAGTACAATGGAGGTGCTTTGAATGAAGGCACATGGGCTTGCTGCTTTCACCTGATGCGGGTACGTCGTATGGCTATAGGTCTACGTTGCAATGCGGCTTTGAAAATGTTGTTGTCGCTCCCGAAGAAATGCCGCTCAGCCACACTGCGTGACTCGGAAAATTTCGACTCAACCCAGAACTCTACTCAAGAAAAGCACAAAAACCCACGAAGGAAATGGCCAAATGTTGACCTCGGCACTTTCGGCCCACTTTCTAGCTCCTCTAGCCTGTTTACAACTGAGTTGGGATCATTTGCTTTGACACCTCAAATCTGCCAGTAAGATTTCCGCCGCCACCGACGCGTCTCGTCAATAAACCCGTGTAAAAGCTGGGGAGAGTAGCGGGTTCGCCCAGAGCCTGACTCACGAAAATCGGCTCTGTTGGGCTTGGCTCTAACCTTTGCACTTTGCTAGGTAGTAACCGATCCTCCCGTAAACTCCTGCCACTTTGATGTCTCCAAAATGCCACAAAAATCTCGTTAGGAAGCTCCAAGATTCCCTCACGAAATCTTCAAAGTCGTCAACACCCTTTTGTCCTCACCTCCTCCAAACAACCAAATCATCTACGCACCACGTCCTCCCCTATGCGGTCTCCTCCTCCCTTCCGCGCAATCCAAAAGCCCGACTACGCTCCTCCCGATGATGTTGATGGAGCTCCTCCTCACAAAGTGTGGAACTCCTCTCCGAGCGGGCACCGATCCCTCAAGGTAGAGGTTGGAGATTCTCCACTGCAGAGATCTCGCGAAATTGCTGGGCCGCACTTCGTACTTGGCTCTCGGCTCCAAGCATGCCTGCACACAAATGACAAGAAGAAATATAGCTACATGAAAGAATGTTGAATGAGCCTTCCCTTCTTCCTTTTTGTCCATCATGCGGCCACGTTGACCAACACGGAGTGGCACCCTGGTTTTGACAATAAGAAGACTCCATGCCCAAGGATGAACCGGAAAGACATTTCGTACCATCAAATATCATCATGTGTCATCAATTCAGCAGTAGTTTTTTAAACTCTACTTCTTCTTCTTATCATTTTCTCTTGTACCCAAATTCCACACCCTCCCACGGAAATTGTAACAAGTGATGTTAGTAATGATGAATTTGAGTCGGTGATTGAATCCGTAACATGCCTTGGTAGCTTGGGACTTTGCCAACAAGTGAGAGTATTACTGCGGGAGGTCACTCGATTAATTATCATCTCCCTATAGGGACTCTGATAATTAATTGAAGTTTTCCTCCAATTTTACCCCAAAGACAGAAAGTAATAGCGCCTGATGGTGAGGCCCCGGGTGAGTCCTAGTGTTTAAAGTCACGTGTATTACTACAATACTAAATCACACAAAAAAAATCGTGGGATTTGCTAGGTCTAAGTAAGTGATTTTTTAATTTTTAGATATCTCGCGAGGTCAAAAATTGCAATAAAAATTGGAATTGAATTGTAAAAAGTGTTGTCTAAAAGTAAGTATGGGGGTACGAGTAACTCAAAATTAGCACCTCTCACCTCCAAAATGCCACAAAAAATCCGCTAGGGAAGCTCCAAGACTCACGAAATCTCGAGCGCAACATCCTCTCTCTTCTCACCTCCCGAAACAACAACCAAATCTCTCCCACGCCGCGTCCCTCCCCCGCGTCTCCTCCTCCTACTGCCTCGAGGCGAAGCCATTCGCCCCACACTTCCCTCCCGATGATGTTGATGGAAATTCTCCTCGCGCAGTGTGGAACTCCTCTCTCTGACGGTACGCTCGAAGTCGAGCAGAGGTTGAGATCTTCGCTTGAAGATCTCGTGTGCTAAACAACACTCGCGTACTCGGCTCCTACGGCGGTAGCGTTCACTAGAGTCGAAAATGACAAGAAGAAAATAGCTGCGGCATGAAAGAATGCCGACGAGCCTTCCCCCTCTTCCTTTTATCCATCGAGGCTCTGTTGACCGCTTGGAGTGGCACCTCGTCGATGATAATAAGAAGACCCCATGCCCAAGGATGAACCGCTGGAAGACATTTGTACCATCAAATATCATCAAATATCATCTGATTCAACGTAGTTTTAAACTCTACTTCTTCTTCTTATCATTTTCTCATGTACCCAAATTCCACGCCCTCACGACTGTAATAAGTGATGCGAGTAATGATGAATTTGACCGCATATTGAGTCCATAATAGGCCTAGGTAGCTTGACCTGCCAACAAGTGAGTGTTACTCCGGAAGGTCACTCAATTAATTTGTCATCTCCCCATAGGTGACTAGATAATTAATTAAGTTTTTTTCCTCCAATTTTACAAAGACGGAGGAGACTGACTTTGATGGCGAAGCCTCGAGTGAGTCCTTAGTGTCTAAAGTCAATGTATATTACCATACTAGATCACACAAAAAATTCTATGGCATCTTAGTTAGGTCTAGTGTTGTGATTTTTTAATTTTATAGATCTCTGCCAGGTCAAAAATTGCAAAACAAAAGTGTAATTGAGTGGTAATGAGTGTTGTCTAGAGAAATCAGGATGGGATATGAGTGATCAAAGGTACACCTCTCACCTCAATTTTCTACTATAGTACACTTTGAGGGTTAAAAATGTGTTTTGAACCCTCAAAACTCCACTTTTTCTAAATTAGTGGGAAATACGGCAATTAATTAGTAGCGAATTTAACAATGGAGAAAAATAAATATCCACACATGCTAAAATGAAGTGGAAAATTATGGAGGAGTTAAAGGTGAAAGTCGAGGTGATGTGGACTCCTAAAATCAAGGAAATGACATGTGCTCAAATAAAATAAAATTACTGCAATTGAATGAGAGTTAGCTTACTTTGAAATTCGAATTTGTGAAGTTAATGCACATACTGGGATGGATTTGAGAGAATATTTGGTGGAGATTTTTCGTGGAAATTGTCCCCACACGCTACCACACCATACAATACATCTTTGTCATTCCATAATAAGAAATTCGACCTGGCACATAAAGAGGGAGAAAGAAAATCATGTCCACTTGCGAGAATCCGATTTTCACTTCTTGACATCGAGCTCCACTTATCAAATTCGAATTTCTCTTGTGATCTACTCCTCGGAAGTCAACCGAGAAAGTCTCCATGCGGTCGACCAGCGAAGTGTACACACAACCCTCTAGGACAGCCGGATCGGTCAACCCCAAAAGTCAACGAAAGTCAACGCGAGCGGTCAACGGTACGAGCACAAACGGCGGCAGAAATCAAAGTCAACGCATCCAAGTCAAAGTCAACGTCTAGCCTCAGAATTGTGCCAAAAAATGTCGGATCGTAGAAATCGAAAGATCGAGAGTTTGAGGTCAGTTGACCATGCATCGACCAAAGTCAACACTAGTCAACGCCACGGGAGAAACCCTAGAGAGCTGAAAAACATAATTTTCTCCTTGCCGAAATTTCCCACGTGTGGAGAGAAGAGCCTCCAATGTGATTGAACCAATCGACAGGATGATGAGAGAAATGTGTAAGGACGTGATGAGTGAAAATGCCCTCCAACGTTGACCAATTTATATCCATCAATGAGAGTGTGACACAGCGTTGGGGCTCCAAACCTTCGAAGCCGACCTCACACATATTTTGAATGAATTCAAAATAAAATCTTCCGCTCATCGAATCAAGATGATCTTTAGATTGACTCTTGCACCTCTCCGTAAGAGGAGTCTAATAAAAATATCGCATAGGTTCATCCGAGCATCACAACACATGGAGTTTGGACCGTTTAGCTGTCCCAAAATTAACACTACCTCAACTAGTGAGAGACTCCATCCACTCCGTGCAATCCAAACATCATGCATCATCCTGCTGTGGACTTGCTTTTGCTAGCTTCTTTATTTCAGAAACGTAGTGGGTCGATCACAAAGACATCATCCCCGAGCCGACAGACGGCCCGGAGGATCCGAAAACACTCTGTGGGATCTCAAAAAGAATCTCATACTAACCCAAAGTTGGTTTATCCGACCCGAGAAGTCGGTCGGAGGTCACGAAAAACCCTCACCTAATCCCGGATCAAGTGGCTGGATCGTGCCAACCTAGACAGAGAATACGGCAATCGAAATGATGCGTCCATGAGTCTTTTGCTACTAGTCTCTAGCTTTTCCCAATCCTCATGACAAAGTCGGGAGTACTTCCCATGAGTCTAGGACTCAAATGGGTAGGAAGGCATACGCTCGCATCATGAGAGGTGAACCAACTCAATCATCATAACGGTGCGAGGAGCACGCCAACAAGGTTCCCGAAAGACACGTCTAGCCCCGTGCTGCGCCCGCAGCTCGCGAAGCTATCCCCAAAGGCCCCGCAGCTCGAGAGCTCATCGTCCGACAAGAACAGCATGATCTCGCACGATACCAAGATTCTCGTCGAGTAAAGTTAGGAACTCGACCTTCCCCAAGGGCTTTGTGAGAATATTCGTGACTCAAGCTCATCAATTCCAATGACTCGAGGCCTTACGCGCGCCTCGTTTGGCTACCATGTCCCTGGAGATAAAGTGGTACCCGATATCGATATGCTTGGATCGATCGTGGAACACGGGATCTCTCGGACAGCGAATCACTCACTGCAGGTTATCGCGCAGCATCACGGTGGCAGTTTAGCACATGCCCGAACGGCTCAACGCCAGAGCTTTCGCAGCCACTGCGCTTTCACTTCGAGGCCATACTCGGCCGCAATGTATTCGGTATTCGCGAGCGACTCAAAGCCACCGACTCTAAGCTCACTCGCTTTCATCCATGATATCAAAGCAAAACCAAGTGTGAAGCAGCATTCCGAGTGTGCTCTCTACGCATCCACCACCGCTGCTGGCCCAATCAGAGCATCAGTATATCCACATGAGTGTCACGCTCTCCCAACGTTGCATGTCCCAACCCATGGTTTATAGTGGCCCCGAAGCTAGGTCTACGGCATTCTTGGCACCAACCCGGCTGATCGTGATGAGGGCTCAACCATATGTTGACTCAAAGTGTTCACTTTGCAAAACATACGCCCGGACGCGGTGTTCACCAGAACATCGTGTCCCCTACGAGTCGACGATACTCGGATGAGTTTGCATAGTACACGCAACCAACGGCGCGCAACCTCAACTAGCAAGTTAAGCTACACTCGGTGCCGTACGTACGTTTCCTCAAGGTCCACCATTTCCAAATCTTTCCGTGAAGCTTTCCGATAACAGTTTTCACTTGAGAAAGAAAAATCTCGCCGTGTCTCTCGGCGTACCTCGCGGGCCTGTGGAAAGTGGGTGCATGCCCTCTAGGTCCTTCATCTCGAACTCAGGCGGTGAGCTCCCTCTCGCACTTTGATGAATGAGAGGGTCAACACGGTACTAGCGAGCGAAGCCTCCAACTGCACCGGGTGGTTATCTATCCTCTCATACCAAGCCTGCGCGTTTGCTTCAACCCACAGAGGGCTTTCTTCAGCCCTCGAGACATGGGTGTCCCGATCCCGGACTTCGAACCCCGTAGATTGCTCCACATACACCTCTTCCTTTATCGCACCACGCGTAAATGCGGTCTTCACATCCATCCGAGTGAAGATTCCATCCTTGCATACGTCAAGGGCCATGATAGATCGGATGGTGTGTATGCTCGGGCCACGGTGCAAATATATCATCATAGTCTGTGTCTTCCTTTTGGAGAGAAGCCACGAGGCAACGAATCTTGTCTTTGAACTTTTCAGAGGCACGAATCCTTCAAGACTTCCATCGGATCCATGCTCGTATCTTGTGGAAGCCATTTCGAGGGTGACAAGCTGCTTTTGTCCTCTAAAGTCTTGAAACACATCCCGGACATCATTCTTCATTATGGACTCCATATTCTTCGTGCATAGCGATCCTTCCGGACGTTTATGCTTTACGGCTTCCTCAAAAGATCCAAAGGCTAAGATTGTACGATGGTACTCATCGGCTGCTAGATACCCTTGGTATCTCATTCGGCCTCTTGCGTCGCGCGAATGTCCCCTTGGGGCCATATGTCGGCATCCTCGAGAGAGTCCACGAGCCATGTCTGTTCTCTTCCTCACCGAAGGAGGTGAACTGCAAACCGGGTCCATTTCGCCTTCGACGATTGGGCATCGTCTTCATCCTTCGCGTTCTTGAGTTCCGGCCTTCGCATCATGATCTTCCCTCACATCTCGGAAGATTGACTACTTTCCTCGAAAGCATCTTCGTCAGTGGTAACATCATGGCACATCTCCACTTCCCTCGGACGATGCACATAGACTCCTATGGGCCCCTCGAAGTCTCGCTGTAGCACAAACATTCCCTTCTTTCTAGAAGCATCAGCTGCTCAACACTACTCCTTTCGGTACATGAAAAATAAAGAGGACATCCAAAAACTCTAAAATGTGAGATGTCGCGGTTTCGACCGTGAGAAAAGCTTCTTCGGGAGTTTTGAAGAGTCCAAAAGCGGAATGCAAGCATCGGCTGTATGTATCACGGCAATGTTCACGTCTTTCTCCCCCACAAAAACTTCGGTAGACCTTGGTAACATAGCATGGCATGGGCAGCTTCTTCCACGATGGTCCTATTCTTTCGTTCAACAACGCCATTCTTCTCGGGAGTATAGACGGTTGTGAGTCTCTCTGCGATGCCAACTTCTGCACCCAAAAGTTCTTGAACTCGTTTGTCTCATATTCGGTGCCATTATCGATCCTCAATAACTTGAACTTCTTCCCTGTTGAATTTTCCACCAAGGCTTTGAAGGTACGAAACCACATGAAAAGCCTAATCCTTCTTTTTTCAAGAAGTATATCCGAGTTTTACGAAAGTCATCTATGGATGTCATATAATAAGAACATCCTCCCAAGGATGTACGGCGACATACCAGACAGTTAAAATGTCTCAATTGCAAGACATCGGATGTCTTTGTGACACTTGAGGGGGAAAGGTCCCCTTTTATGCTTTCCTTCGGCACATCCCTTACATACACCTTCATGATCATTTGTGAACTCGGGCATTCCGAGTCACCACCTTCCTTGCTTCGGGAAGGGCGTTGTAGTGAGTGCCCAAACCTACGGTGCACCGGGGTTCAGTCGACGGATAGTATCACACGTTATCGCTCCTAGTGGGCTTCCTCCAGCCACAGTAAGAATGTATCAACTCTAAACCCAATCGTGATAGCTTCCTTGAAACTATTATTCCAAGAATGCTTTCCATCGATGAATGCCACATTGAAACCTTTGTCTTCCATGGCTAATATAGACACGAGGTTCTTCTTCAAATCGAGGGGACATATAGTACATCTTGCAAACGGAAGACTTGACCTTCGGGACTAGTGGAGGGTCACAGTCCATGTCCCTTTCACGGGATATGTGACATTATCTCCAAGGATAATTTCGAGATTAGTATCCTTCTCAACCATATCGAGAAAGTGCTTCCTTGAACCCGAGTGATGTGCCTTGAGGCACCACTATCTATCAACCGGACATCCATAGTGTTGGGTGGAGATACAACGAAGGCGGTCTGAGAATGAATTCATTTGCTGTCAACAACATTTTGAATTCCTCATACCTTGAATTTCTCGACCTTTTCGAGAAAGGGTTGTCCATTTCCGTAGGAGGGAAGCCTTCCTCTTTCCTTTTAACTGTTATTTGCTTTGATTGCTATTCCTCGGTTGTTGTTGTTGTCATCATCATCGGGAGAATCCTTCTTGAAAGGGCATTCTCTAGCATGGTGACACGGCTTGTGACAAGTGTAACACTTGCCTTTCTTTCCTTGGGCCCACTGCTCTTCCTTTGTTCATTGGACTACCAAAGTTCTTCTTCTTGGTATGAGCAACAAAGGCGGCATTTCCTTCTTTCATATTCCTTCATCCTTGTCTCCTTCTACACATCTTGATAATACATCGACAAAATCGGGTATGACATTGTTATTGAGAATGGTAGTGTTGAATACATGTCATTCGGATGAGAGACCTCCAAGTGCGGTGAGAACCATCTCTCCGTCGGCTATTGTCTCATGTGCTTGTTGATTATTCACCGATTTCGATCGACAGAGAAAATATGATTGAACGGACTCATCCGTTGCCTTTCTTGATTCTTCAATTGTTTCATGAAGAATAGAACTTGATTGCATTGGTGGCCTTGAATATGTTGACGAGCTTATCATACATCTCCTTGGATGTACCCGGCTCGAGAGATGTAGGCAACGGGAACTCTTATGAATCGAGTCCCTTATCATCGGTTTTGCTTTGATTTCCCCCTTCTTGTACTTTGTTTTCGCGACGGTTAAGTGGATGGAGTCTTGGATTTTACCTTGCACATAGTCCATGACATCTTGGTCTTCAAACATAAGATCCAATGTCATCTTCCGTTTATGGAAGTCATCCTTCCAGATCAATTTGTCATTAGCCTTAAAGCCATTGTAGTTAGAGGAACCCATGCTCTTCTTCGGTGATTGCTACAAACTAGGGCTTTGTCTTCTACCTAATTTCTACGATACCATGTAAATTTTGTAGATGTTCTATGCTTGATGCAACTTTACCTTTTATCCCAATATTAGGCAGCAATCACATAAACAATAAAGTAAAATGTTGATCGAACATAATAGTAGATCGATAGAAAACAAGCCAAAATATATAAGTGTGTTGGTGCGTTATGGCGGTCGGCAAGATGCTTCAACCGACAAAGTCTCAATACGGTCATCCAAGCGAAGTGTCCCACCACAGCCCTCTTGCACGGCCAGATCGGTCAACCCCAAAATTCAACAAAAGTCAACAACTTTGTCACAATCAACGGTCAACGCAAACGGCCGTGACAAGTCCAATGCGGCCAAGTCAAAGTCAACGTCTAGCCTCGGGAATTATACCAAAAAAAATGCGAATTAAGGAAATCAAAAGATTAGGAGTTTCGAGTCCAATTTGACCATGCGTTGATAAAAAGCAGTATTTGGTCAATCTTTGCGGGAGAAACCTAGGCCGAAAAGCATAATTTTCTCCTTATTTGAAATTTCAACTTGGCAGAAGAGCCTCCAATGTGATTGAACCAATCAAATGATAGAGAAAAATGTGTGGGGATGTGATGAGTGAAAATGTCCTCCAACGTTGACCAATTTATATCCAACGATGACGGTGTGTGACTGGCTTCTTTTGGGGCTCCAAACCTTCGAGGGCCTACTGCACATATTTTGAATAAACTCAAAATAAATGTTTTCTCATCGGATCAAGATGATCTTTAGATCGATCTTGCACCTCTCTCAAGAAAGTCTAATAAAAATATTGGCATCTTCATCTAAACATCATAACTTACTGGAATTTGGACCTAGTTGTCCAAAATTAACATCGAGGATTGAAGAGATGAATTGTAACCACTAGCACAGAACTAGTTAATAAAATAAACCAAAAACATTTTTCATCATTTACCTTGCAAGTTCTAAACTTTGCTTTCTGTGATGGTTTAGAGTCTCACATGCAACATCATTTTATACTTGTGACATTTCCTTTCATGCAACTATTGTAATCTTTTTTGCAACAAGTTTAGTTTTAATTTGATTGTACTTGGACCATTGTCTACTTTAGCAAGCTTCCATTCATGTTTAATGATCATCATGTTCATGAATGGTTAATAAAGTCTCATTTTCTTTCAAGTACTATTATTTCATGTTGCGAGGCCTAATTGCATGTTGTTATCTTAGTCTAACAATTGAGTTTTTATATCATCTCATTTACATTCTCATAAATAGATCACTAATTGTTTCCTTTTGAACAAGATAGTTTCACATGCTTGGATTCATAAATTTGTTTATCTTGAAGGTTATAATATCTTGTGCCTGTAATTTCTTATTTCAACTTTTCGGGATTACTTTTGCTTTCCATTTGAAAGCATTTTACTTTATTTAACCAAATACACAATTTCATTTTAAAGACGATGCTTTGAGCACTAGTTTCATATGCTTTGTGTATCTTTTGTATTGATAATTATTATTCTTATCACTTTTGCTTATAAATCTTAAGAAGTGATCTATTTAACTTCAACAATTCTTTCTGAACACACTCACATATTTAACTTAGTTTTTCTTTAGGGACCACCCCCATAGCTAACCTAGGAATGGTTTAACCGGAGAGAGTCGGGATTAGTGTGACGGCCCTTCTCTGGGTTTCATGCCACCAACCACACCTTGTGGGGTTAAAATCTTTTCTCACTAACTTGTAGGTAGGTGTAGGTGGCAAGCGATAACATTTTAGGCGTTGTTGGGGACAAGCCTTTCTTATGCAGGAAATCAATTAACTTTTGGCTTTTGCATGTTGGATTTTAAATTCAGATTCTGTTCAAGTAGCGACTCCACTTATTTCATTTTCTACAAGGATTTTTGCTTGAAGTCTTCTTCTTGTATAATTCTTGCTAATCTTCAGACGAACCTCTCTGATATCCATTTTCTCTTTGAGGGTCAAGTGAGCATGACATCATGAATGATCTATTCGCCCCTTGTGATTTTACTAACATTTCGGGCTATCTAAGATTTTATTAAATGAAGCCATTGAGGTTGTTGATGAGTTGCATAGTTTTCTAGTACTTGATACCATTACCCACTTTGAAACTCACCTTAGGAATTTTACCTTTGTGTGAGCAAATGGTACCATGATATTAACCTTGAGAACCCGTTAAAATGAAACTTTTCATCTTTTCATTAGATGGCGATGCTATGGATTGGTTCTGTAGACTTACACACTAACAGTTTTGATTCTCTAGAATCAATCATTGATGCCTTTGAATAAAAATATGGAGATGAAAGAAAGATCAAAGCGAAAACTCAAGCATATGAGAATGTTAGGGATCTCATGGGGGAGTTGACTCAAATGATTAAGGGGATGTATGCCTCAACCAAGCCTACGACTCATTAAAAACATGGAGCTCAATCAAACAAGATTAAATAGTAAATCATGCACGTGCAATAAAGGCCATGGAGGTCAATCATTCTAATAAGATGACCTCTATTCAAAGCAGTTGCTCGGCATGGAAGAAAAACTAGTGCATTCATCAAACACAATGGAAACCAAATCATGCTAAGGAAATAAATGTTATGAAGGCTAATCAAATCATTTTCGAACAAAGTTGGAGGAAATGGAAAGATCCATGTACAAAAATTCCAACTTAGATGGACAGCGAATGGGGAAAGAACAAAAAAATAGATCACAAGCCTCACAGTCCATTTTGCAAGCTTCATCTTATTATGAGGGTCCTTTCTTCCATCAAAAAATGGTTGATCGAAGTTGACCGGATCACAAGAGAGCGAGGGGAATCGAGGTTTATACTTATGAGATTGGTCCATCACCCATGCCGAACGGATACGGAATGGAATGGGCAAGTCTACGGAAGTCTTGGATACTTCAAATTCGTCATATGAGCATCTTCAGATCGGACAAAAAGGGTCTACTTTCGTGCACATCAACATCACAATCTATTAAGAAAAAAAGAAAAAAGCGAGAAAGGATTTGGTAAGTACGATGACCATGTACAATAGGTATTGGGACGGAACAAAAGTCCTAAGACATTCATAATTGGACGGAGACACGTCGGAAAAGCATGAGCCCATGGATCTCCCTACGAAAGTAGGTAGGTTCTCGACATGAACTTCATTGAGGACATACGTGCCATGGGGCATTTTTTGTATCATATTTCTAACCTTATCCCTTGTAAATTTTGTTTAAGTAGATTTATTTCATGAATAAATTATGCTCTTAGAATAAAATTTCCATTTTTAAATGCTCGGATTTTGTTTGATAATACTTTGAATGGATACGCTATTATATATCTTTGATCGGTGGATGCGATTCCGAGTTCTTGCACTATCACTTTGTATCTAGCATACATCCCCATATGGAGCCAAATGTTGACCCGAAGTGGCACACGATGATAATGAGGAAGACTCCATGCCCACGAGGATGAACTAGGAGACATTTGTGCCATCAAGGATATCATCGGTTCAACGAGTTTTTAAACTCTACTTCTTCTTCTTATCATTTCGTCTTGTGCAGTTCGGGCCTACGGGGAATTGTAATAAGTGATGCTAGTAATGATGAATTTGAGTTAGTGTGTGATGCCTTATGAGGCCTAGGTAGCTTGGGACCTTGCCAACAAGTGAGTATTACCTTTGGGAGGTTTTTTCACTTGGTTAATTATCATCTCCCTATCGGGAATTGATAATTAATTTGGAGTTTTTCCTCAATTTTACCCCAAAGTCAGTAGGCTTGATCATGAGGCCTTCGGTGAGTCCTAGTGTCTAGAGTCAATGTGTAATACCATATAGATCACACAAAAAATTCATGGAATTTGGTTAGGTCTAGGTAGTGATTTTTTAATTTTAGATTTCCTTGAGGTCAAAAATTACAATAAAAATTGTAATTGAATTGTAATAAGTGTTGTCTAGAGAAATTGTATGGGGTAGAAGTAATCAAAATTACACCTCTCACCCTCAACTTTCTATTATGAAACACTTTGAGGGTTAAAAATGTGTTTGAACCTTCAAAGGCCACTTTTCCTAAGTTTAGTGGGAAATATGACAATTAATTAAACTGAATTTAAATAAATGGAGAAAAATGAAAATATCACACTTGCTAAATGAGGTGAAAGAGGAGGAAGATTATGGAAAGTTAAAAATGAAGTCCCAAGGTGATGTGGACTCCTAAAATCAAAGAATGGCATGACGTGCTCAAATAAAATTGAATTTATGGCATTAAAATGAGTGCCTTACTTGGAAATTCAAATTTGAAATTATTGCATTTGGAGATTTGGGAGAATATTTGGTGGAGATTTTTATGAAATTGTCCCCATAGGATTTAAACATATACACTTGTCATTCACATCATAAAATTCAAATTTGTGCTAAAGGGAAGAAGAAAATGATGTCCACTTGCCGGAGATCAGGATTTTTACATGGCATTGGAGCTCCACTTATCAAATTCAAATTTGCCTTGTGATCTCCTCCCTCTCACCACTTGGCAGTGGTTCTTCATTGAGATTTGCTTTCAGCTTTCTATGTATTGGGAGCCATGGGCTCTCATATTGTATCATGTAATACGAGCTGTTGGGCTTGAGGAGACGTTGTGAA
The DNA here is from genome assembly GCA_034641835.2 of Pinus albicaulis. Lineage (NCBI taxonomy): Eukaryota > Viridiplantae > Streptophyta > Pinopsida > Pinales > Pinaceae > Pinus > Pinus albicaulis. The sequence continues at coordinate 635,993,081 of CM076572.1, forward strand.
GTTATTATTCACTACTTCCAATATGATACAACAATGTTTGGGGTATCTTGTGATGGTGTTCTTCTCCTTGTATATGTGGTAAATTCTTGACTTGTTGTTATGCTTCTATTTATTTCTTCATGCTATTGTTTCTTTCATGCTTGTTTCAAGTTATGTTAGTATGTAGCTATCTCATATTAGCATAAGAATTATGTTGCTCTAAGAAAAAAAAAATATTTTTAGTTGATATCAAATATGTCTTGTAGGAACTCTTTCCATTGCACTTATTTAATTTCATGTGGATCTAATGAGTTGTGGTGAAGTTTTTGTAGAGGAATCATACTTTGGTCAAGCATTAAAGCGTAGGGGAAGTTCTCGAAAGAACCAATGTATTCCGAAGTATTCGGAGAACACTTTATACATTTAATTATAAAGTCTCATCTATTTCGATTTGTTTTACGGACGTGTACTTAGTTTTAGGCTCTTATTTATTGCATCAAAATTATATATATATATAAAATAAAATAAAAATAAATCACATAATTATCTACTTCATTTATCAATATTTGGCTTTTTCAAAGCGCTAAGTCATGGCTAGTCAAAGAGGAGAGATTGCTCATACTATGATCTAAGCCATAAAAGAAAAGAACGGAGATCAGTCAATATGATCTAAGCCATTGATTAGAATCTAATCTTGGTCCTTGATTCTCAACGAGAAGATTATAAGGACTTCAATGGGCATTTGGAAAACACATCGAGGTGAGATGAAGAGATCGATTTCTCAAGTGAGAAGCGCGATGGTTGCTGGAGAGATCATCGAGGAGATTTCTTCGGTGAGGGTGCGAGTAGTTTTTGGTTGGAGATTTCCCTGTCGGAGAGTACACGCGCGGAGAAGAGAGAGAGATCCGAGAAGAGGCGGCGTAAGGGCCACGCTAGGCGGCGGAGAGCTGCGCGAGAGACGCGGCGGGCACGTGAGGAGATACGCAAATTTGTTGAGGGTCCGGATCGGTTTAGTGCGGGAGCGGGGGTGAGGCCGGAGAACAAGAAGATTGAGCATATAGCCGATTGATCGGCGGGAGGAGTGTGCAGTCCCTATCGATTGTGACGCGAGCTCGCGATGGCTAGCATGGCCCGACTTGGGGCTAGCCATTTCGGGGTTGGATCGGTATCGAATCGCTAGTGATAGTGTGATTTATTTCTCACTAATTTTTAAACGGTCGGATTCTCGTATTGAATGGCCGATAAGGCATCCTAGATTGTATTCGGAACTCTTTGCTTAACAATACAAACCCTCGGCTATTGCATTGGCGTTCCCGCATTGGGTTTCCAAGGACATTAGTCCAAAAACAACGGTGTCAATTGTGTGTGTGCTTATTTCTTCTTGCTCGGTTCTTGTTTTCGTATACAATTTAATTAGTGGCTTGTAATTGTGTTACTTCGATATTTACAGTTAACACGGTAAATAACTTGTATGGAATTAAGTAGGAGTAATATCAATTTGCAACGATGAGGATTCGGGTTTATTGAATTTTCACAAGAAAAACCAGGCTTCTCAAGCAAAGATGGATTGGATTCTATCAACCAAGCTTATGTAGTAATTTTAATTATGCAAGACTAACTTAAAATGCAACATGCAAGGAGTGTTGAGAATTTGGAGGGGTGGTGATTAATACAAATTCTCTTCTTGATAATTACTTGTGAGCATGCTTGAGTTACTTGTGTCTTCTCATTCGTTAGCTTGTTTAGTCTCTTCATCGAGTCGATTTATCAAAATATGCCTGAACACCAAACTTGGGCTCCTAGAGCCGGGGCAAAAACACTCTCCCTCTTGGAGAGAGAAAACCATAAGAATTCTTCTTATAGATCTTCATATGACAAGTACCATGATCTATACTTAAATCCTTAACCTATGAATGTTTCCAAGACCTTGATATTTCTTCTTGATCTTTCTTTTCCTTCATTATACTGTAGCGACATTTCTTCTATATCACACTTACTGACATTTCTTCTATATCTGTCATAGAAGCCTTTCCTTTATAAATTATGAGAGATAAGGTAAATCTCATATTCACACCTTCCTCTGCTGCCCCAATCGACAATAAGTCCTTTACATCCATCCGAGGCCTTTATATTATAAACACGATTCCATCATTAGTAATCCACATCATAATGATTTTCTTTTATATTGGACTCCATAGTATCTCAAATTATTCGCATTACTTCAAATAGGTCCTCATGATGATATATACTTCCAGCACGTTACACAGGCTTTATATTAACGGACATGTACGCGCAGTATTATCTCGAAATCCGCACTTCTTCAGGATATAACATTCCGCCTCTTGTCTTCTTCAAAATATGCATTTGTTGTTTTGTGTTGACTTGGAGAGAATCCGCATCATCTCTTTATATCCGCATTACTGCTTGTTTATATATGCTATATTATATCCGCATACGTACGTTTACATTATATCCGCATACACTACGGTGTTATATCGGTATACGTTGTTTACATTATATTCGCATACACTACATTACGCATTTCAAAGAAAACGTTTGTAATATTCCGGAAAGATCCGCATATTTTTAACGACTCGATCCATACTCTAAAAACACATCCAAATGTGATTTTTTCAAACTTTTCATATTCAAGTGACCGTATAACTTCTTGTATATATAGTCTCCATGACTGTTTTAGGCCGACCCTTCAAACGGCTAGAGGTGACCTTTTCTTGTTCATGGTGACATGGAGGACTTGTATTCATCGTTGTAAGTGTAGCTTGGATTATCATTTCTTCACGATGTATGCAAGTTCTTGGAGTATTCACTAGCCACTTCATATACATAACACTTGATTATAACGGAAGACAAAACCCTATATAGATATCAAGAAAGTTTATTTAACCTATAATAAAATCTTGCTCATGAAACCCATGAAGCAAGTACAAAATACATTTTATTATCTTTGTCTTCTTCTTTACATATAATTACATATTCAATATGAAAGCCGACTAGTTACACTTTTTAACACTCCCTCTTAACTAGAGAGGTATTCATACGTACATGGTCACTTTCAAGCCAGAAGAAATCTCATAAGAAGAATCGGATTGGTAATTGCATACGTAGCATCATATCAACCGGCACATTGTCCCGAGTGCAAGGCCTTGACTAACGGCCCCATCTCTCAACGAGACAATGGGCTACAATGCGCGATTTTATGACTAATAGACACCATAGTCATTGTCTCAAGGTACATACCCCACCTAGGTGTTCCACGAGTGTAGCCTTCTTGGACTATTCTTCTCTTGAGTAGCCGGCCCTCAAAGAAAATCGGTCCACGACTACTCTTACCTTGGTGCCACATCTCATTCTCAAGAGTATTGAATGCCGGATGATTACCCAATCCTCCATTCTGGTCTTCCAAGTGATGACGAGAATGATGTGTCTATCCATTCTCTTCACATGGCCTTCACTAAGACTTATGGTACATACAATCTGGTCTAGTGCATGACCCATTTTAATAGAGAATCATATACGTCACTCCCTCTTAACATAAGAAGGACATATTTCAAGTTTCTTCCAAGTAAAGAGCACCACCACCGGAAGGCTCCACATCAACCCGGGGTCTGCGGCGGCAATCCGGCTTCTCATGAAGAGTTCCTCTCCTCAATGTCATGGATTTCGATATTGAGGAATCTTCAACTTTTGGCTTCATGAACCTGAGATCATCCATCACTTTCATCCTAAGTCATGTCGGTATCGAAAGTGATTCATCGGACTTCCTTATACGGCCACTTTATGCCATCTCTTTGCTTTCCTTCGAATCATCCCAAGGATCATACATCCTTTCTTATGATTAGCGACTGCGGTTATCCAGGATAAACATATACATATAAAATTTTAGAACAAAAGTTACCCTAGTGATGATCTTTCACCATGACATCTTCCTATAGGCATCGGCATCCTTCATACGGATTAACACATCTCCTAATGATATACAATTTGCTAAGGGTCTTCTTCTTTACCAAACTTCGTCGAGTCTACATATCTTCCCGGGAGATCTCTAGTCACATCTTCTTGGCTTCCGGATGATAGCGCCTCTTGACATGGTTGCATTTCATGGTCTCTTCCTTTACGCACATTCTCCATTCCCGGGAACTTACAAATTTTCTAGTTTCTCGTTCACATACAACCACCTCATATTCCATGAGGACCTTATTATGTTGATTTCATTTGTCGGTGCCATGAGAGATACTCCTCCATAGATCATACTTCAAAATACATAAGTCCATTACCTGCAACCATATGACATGACTTTCCTGCATCTAATGTCCAAAATACAATATATACATACCTCATAAGCTTTTTCTCTTGAGTCATCTGTAGCAATTTCTCTAGAGTGAAGAGCTTCATTCCCATGCTTTGCTCCATCCGTATGTCATCACTCCAATCTATTTCCAACATGACCTTTGCTCTTGATGATTGCTTTCCATTATTAATGTTATCAAAGAGGTTTTCCCAAAGTTTGATTCACCAAGAGCTCCTACCATGCTTCCATCACGATGCTACACGACTTACTATCATACAACCAAGCTTGAAATCACTTTAAAGGAAGATGATCTCGATCATAGTGGAGATCCCTCGCTTCCTTTTCTTGGATTTCTTTGCATCGAGGTTCTTCTCTCATTTTTGAGATATGGGAAGTGAAGTTTCCCCATTCATACGGCGAGCTTCCAACACCACCTTAGTCATCTCGAGTGTCGGACATTACGTTTCCACTTCTGCCCGGATGATCTCGAGGAGAGATTGCTTCTCTGCCAATACTCCTGAGAGAATAGCTCCATCAATTTCTCATATATTTCTTTTGATTATTCTAGATTTTGTACATCGGAGATAAGAGATTCTTTTATGGATTTTGTAAGAATCCTTTGGACTCTTATATCTCATGTATTGGAATGACTTCATTGTCCTTGTCTTCTAGGAAAGTACGGAAACCCTAACCCGAGTTTGATGCTTTCTTTGCAAAGAAACCATTTTGATAGATTCATATGAAGTCATAGAGATACTTACTTGAGTAGATGCTTTTTCATCTTCTTCTATCGACTTCCTTGTTGAAAATGATGGCAAGATCTCCCTCTCGGGTTGATTTCAAAGAAGTGGGTGATCTTGGATCCTTGATGGTCAAGGATTACTTGAGAATGAAGATGTCTTCAATAGTCTTCAATAATGTTGAGTGATGCTTAATGATGTGTCTTTCAACAACTTCTTCAATATCAAGAATCTTTGATGTTGAAGATTATCTCTCCTTGATGTGTGGATTTCTTGAATAAGGGTGAGAGTCTTCTTGAGATTTCTTGTGGATTTCCTTGCAAGATGGATTAACATTTCAATGTAAACTTTGACTTTTGCCTTGATGCTTTCATTGAATTTTGATCCTTGAGTGTCTTCTTGTCTAATAGCCCTTTGTCTTTGCTTGCATAGCTCTTATACCATGTTGAGAATTTGGAGAGTTGGTGATTAATACAAATTCTCTTCTTGATAATTACTTGTGAGCTTGTGAGTTTACTTGTGTCTTCTCTTTCGTTAGCTTGTTTAGTCCTTTCTATCGAGTCGATTTATCAAAAATGCACGATGACACCAAACTTGGGCTCCTAGAGCCGAGGGCAAAAACCTCTCCCTCTTGGAAAGGAAAGATCCACAAAATTCTTCTTATAGATCTTCAAATGACAATTACCATGATCTATACTTAGACCCTTAACCTATGAATGTTTCCAAGACTGTGATACTGCTGCTGATCTTTCTTTCCTTCATTATCCTGCACTAACATTTCTTCTATATCCTATATTGACAATTTCTTCTATATCCTGCACTGACCTTTCCTCTATAAATTATGAGAGATAAAGGTTACCTTCCTCTCTCTTTTCTTGTCCAGCAATGATCCTTTCGCATCCATACGAGGCCTTTATATTATAAACCTGATTCCATCATTAGTAATCCACATCATAATGATTTTTCTTTTATATTGGACTCCACCATATCTCAGATTATTCGCATTACTTCAAATGGGTCCTCATGGTGATATACTTCCGCGTTACCTGAGCTTTATATTGACAAACATATATCTGCACTGTGATATTATCTCAGAAATCTGCACTTGCTGGGATATAACATTCTGCATCTGTCTTCTTCAAAATCGCATTTGCTGTTCTGTGTTGACTTGGAGAGAATCCGCATCATCTCTTTATATCTGCATTACACTGTTTTATATATGTTGTACTATATCCACATACGCTGTTTACATTATATCCGCATACACTACAGTATTATATCAGCATATGTTGTTTGCATTATCCGCATACACTACATTCCACATTTCAAAACGCTGTAATATTCCAGAAGATCCGCATCTTTTTAACGACTCAATCCATACTCCGAACACGTCCGAATCTGATTTTCAAACTTTTTCATATTCAGTGACCGCATAACTTCTTGTATATATATAGCCTCCATGACTCTGTTTTAGGCCGACCCTTCAAACAGCTAGAGAAGGCCAACCTTTCTTCTGTTCATAGGCCGACATGGAGGACTTGTATTCATCGTTGTAAGTGTAGCTTGGATTATTATTTCTTCAACAATATTTCTATAGCAAGTTCTTGGAGTATTCACTAGCCACTTCATATACATGACACTTGATTATAACGGGAAGACAAAACCCTATATAGACATCAAGAAGGGATCTATTTAGCCTATAATAAAATCTTGCTCATGAAACCCATGAAGCAAGTACAAAATACATTTTATTATCTTTGTCTTCTTCTTTACATATAAGTCTTTCCTATATAGACATCAGAGAAGAAATCTCTATTTAACCTAAAATAAAATCTTGCTCATGAAACCCTTGAAGCAAGTACAAAATACATTTTATTATCTTTGTCTTCTTCTTTACATATAATTACATAGTTAATATAAAGAACGACCTGGTTACACTTTTCAACAAGGAGAATTAGAAGATGCTTTAGTGAAACATGATGTTAAAGACCCAAAGCACTTAGATTACAAGTTATTATGGTTACTTACCTAAGTACTTAAGTGAAAATGCAAATTATGTAGATGCTCAAAAACACTCAATCAAAAGATATACAATTTATCACAAATCCATGATAAAGTACTCAATAAAGTGATGATCAAAATTACTTGAAAATTTCCAAACTAGATGTTTGAGAAATACTCAATAGTTCAAGTAAATAAATCGACACTTAGTATTAATTAAACATTGAGCGATTTCAATTGATATCAAGTATTTAAAAAATTTCCAAAGCCCAATGCCAATGATCATGAAACCTAGTTGAAGCATGTAAATGAACGCCTAAGCATTTAAATTTCGATAATTAATAATCAAGAAACACCATGAAATTTAGATGCTAATCACATAAATACTTTTTTCAAATAATTAGGAAAAAACCGATGACTCAAATCCGGAAAAATATTTTTTTTATCCCTAAGGTCAAACTTTAGACATTAAAAAATTTAAATCGCCTTATTAAAAGGACTTTAATTTTCCCCACAATAATTTTTTGTTAAGCACAAAATGTCAACATTTAATAAATGGCCAAAACCCCCATGCAAAAGTTAACTTCAAAAAATTCTCTTAAAAATAATCATGTCACAAAAAAAATGATTCATTTCTAATGTGCTAAAAAAAAAATTAACAAAAATTAAAAAGGTTAAATTTTTTAGTTTTTTTAAATTTTAATGTTAATAAAAAAAATAAACTATGATTTAAAAATTTAAAAGACCAAAGGCCACTAACCAAAAAAAAATTACATGTTAAAATATTTTTTAATTTTAAATGTTTTAAAGTTCAAGGTTAGTAATAAAAAAAATATTAAAAAAAAAAATCATGGGCCAAAGGCTACTAAAAAAAATTAAAGGAAATTGAAATTAGGCCTTGAGATTAGGTTAACGCAAGGAAGGCTCGGGATAAGAGCTTATGGAGAAAGTCGAGGAGGATGACGACGAGAGAAAGGAGAGCGGATGGAAATCGTCGAGCGGGTGAAACGCATGCGAGAGGGGAGCTCGGGTTGGCGGCAAGGAGATAGATCGGGCATCAAGGATAGGGAGGAATGTGAGGGAAGAAACGAAGCGGGGAGAGGGAACGACGCAAGGGAAGAGGGAGAACGACAACCAAAGGAAAAGCGCGAGAGAAAGGACAAGGCGGCGTGAGGGTGGAGATGGAAGCCGAGAGCTGAGAGGGAAGGTGACGCACGGAAGGAAAAGAAGCGAAGGTTGAGGAGCGAGAGGAAGACGGAATGAGGGACGCAACGTGAGGAAAGGAGGAGAGGTTGCGGGTTTGATGCGGCGAGGGTTAACGCCTAAAAACCTTACTTGAAAAAAAAAATCGAAACCCCAAAAGAAAAAGGTCAAAAATTTTGTCCGAGGAAAAAAAAATTAAAATTGTGAAAAACCCGAGATCTAAATTTTTTTTTTATTTGATGACCTATACGGAAGTTTCTGAAAAACATTGTGTGATACGAGACGGATGTACCCTCCGAGGGCCTAGAGCTTGTTCAAATCTTAAATTTCTTTGCAACCCTTTTAATGACTGTACAAATAGCGGACAAAAACCCAAAACCCCACACATAAACAAAAATGCGAAAAAGAAACCCGAATCCCAAGTTAGAAATTGAAACAAAAATATCTATACAATATATTACATATTTATACAAATAATCTACAAATGTATCGGATCGAGGAATATATGAATCCAACTCCGCTCCCAAATCGAAGATTTCGCTCTTACTAGCAGATCTAACTATTCGGCACAATATTTTGAAAATAATATTTTTAAAATTAGGTACTAGCCGAAGAAAATCTGTAGATATATTTCATTAAATAATCTCGGAGTTTTAATCCGAAGAGCTCTCCGGATCTTAAGTTTTGAGGTCGGTACAACGGTTCAACTAAGGACTTCCCCAAACTCCCAAAATTTATTTTGAATAAAATTGATTTACGGACACGAATATAAGTCATTAAATTAATAGACGTATAAAATAACGATTAAATCTTCAAAGATTAGAGAAACATGTTAATCAAAATAAAAATCTTAATGTTGTCTTAAAACCTATGTTGCACGAGTTTTAGAACCCGAGGTAGGGTTCTCGAACTGCGTCCCGAGGTTCCGTCTGTATGCCAAGTGTGAGATGGGTTCTTCTCGGGAAGCTGCCCCTAAAGAACTTGGAGGTTATTCTTTGTAGAACCGAGACTTTTAAAAATCGGATTCTTTTGCTAATTAGGGTACGGAAGGGCCCGAAAACGAGTTCTTTTTGGGTTCTTCAACGGCAAGGTTGGTTAAAAAATATATATATATATATATATATATATATTAGATACGACTTTTAGTTTTATGAAATTTGAGATTTCGTTTTAAATTTTAATTTTTTTATTAAATTGTGTTAAAACTTAAAAACGAAATTGCGTTGGGTTTTAAGAAGTTTTAACTTTGCGTTTGGATTTTAAGTTTTAATTACGTTGGGTTTAAGTTTCCTCACAACCCTGACGACCGTGAGCAACGACAACACTGCGGCCTCCCAACAGTCCGGATTTATACGGGAATGCGAGAATAAACATATAACCATAAATACAAAGATGCGGCGAAATAACACTTCATTTCATTAATATCAAGGCGAAATTTGCTTACGGACGAATGGAAATAAAACCGCTGGGAGCCTTTGGTAGCTATCTACGAGAAGAGATGTGAGCGGCTACGAGCCTGCGAGCGAGTTACAATGAGGCTCGAGGGCCTATTTATTATTTACAGAAACAATGGGAAATCTACTTGACCAAAACCCTAACCCTAGGAGATGACGCCATGTTATGGACCCCGTTTGGGTAAATTGGTGTTTCAACTTCTCGGGGACGTAACTTTTGCACACGATCACGTTTCGACGTGTACCATACCTCGTTAGAAAGATCTATCCGAGAACTACAAATTTTGAGTGAGCAACACGATCACGCGTTTTCCCAAAAAACGTCATTGGGAGCCTCAAAACGGCTCCGAGTTCGAACCGGCATTAAAAATAGTAAGTTGTGCAGCGAAAAAGCTGAAAGAGACAATGGTGGGGCCCCAAGTGGATTAGGCGGGTGACCACCAATATCCACCTGGATCATTCCTCCCCCTTGGGAAGCAATGGTCCCCATTGCGTTAAGTTCCTCCATGTGATGAGGAAATTTCTGGTGAACTTGGTCCCTAGTGAACCACTTTCCTTAGCGCGAAGTTGACGACTTTGACAACTTGGAAGTACGAGTTGGATCTTCTATTGGCGAGTGTTCTTGATTTGCCATCCATGATACAATCTGTGGTGGCATGTTCCATGCGATCTGGGTTTAACTTTCTGTTGGTGTGAGTTGTTCTGCCAATGTCGGAGGTGTCCGGTAGAGGTGGGAAGTAAGCATGAAGGCGATCCACATTGAATGCGGGTGCGAGACCAAGGAATGGTGGAATGCGAGCTCGAACGTGTTCCCTACGGCCTTGGTGATGGTGTACGGCCGTGTCGGAGCGAGGCGAAGCTGCGGTGGGGTCCCGATGGCTCACTCTGCAAATGTAGCCATACTTTGTGTCGCCCACAGAGTTGTGTGGCACCGGTGTTGATCATGGCGTTGTACCTAGCATTGGCTCTTGTCCAATATGTCATGGTTTGTTGGCGGATGTGTTGAATGCGCTCGATGAAGCTATTGCTTTGTCAACTTCGAGGCCCCGGACATGAGCTTAATCGGCCTGAGTAGCTACAAATGGCATGGCTACATCAATAGGACATAGTGGCTAGAATCCCAAGCCCTCGAAAGGGGTTATGGCCGATTGGTATGAAGAAATAGGTTATAACTATGTTGTACATAGAGACTCTCGTCCCATGTGCATGGATGTAGGTGTACATGCGCGAGTGTGTCCTGCCAATCATTCTATTGACGACCTACAATACCGGCCATCATTTGGGGGTAGGCATTTTGTGGACTTGGTGAGCTTGGTGTCTAGCATTGACCGAAGACACACGGACCAAAATGTGTTAAGGAGCTTGCTATCCCAATCGATATGATGGGCGCGTAGGATCCCAAAGGTGTACCCACACTTGTTCAAAGAAAGGTTTGAGTCGCCTGGCAACGATATTCTTCTTGCGGTGCCATAATGGCCATCTTCGAGAATACATCGACGACCACGAAAACACGGTCATTTCCATGCTTAGTCGAAGCGGAGCCCGACATGTAATCCATGGATAGTTCCCAAGGTCGACTATGGGTAGGTAGTGGAGTATATAGGCCTTGCTTCTTGATGGTCGGTTTGGCAATGGCACAAGCGATGGAATGCGATGTACTTCTCGACATCCTTTCGAAGGTTCGACGAGCGAAATGGCACTGCCGATTACTACTACCATTTTCTTGACCCAAAGTACCCCCGGCGACTCGACTATAGGTGTGTTTCCCATATCATCTTGGCACGCTCGCTTGAAGGAACACAAAGGTGTCCCGGAGTGACATAAAAGTGCATCTTGGAGGTGAAAATTTGGAACTTGCGTACCCCCCAAAGGTGCCTTGTAAGTGTGGCCAAATTCTGGGTCGCTCTCACATGAAAGCGGCCAATAAGAAGTCTCATGCCCACAAGAGTTGAGAACGGTGGTGAGCGCCACGATCGGTGGTTGGGTAAGGCGGTCTGCAACACATTATTGGTCTTGCCCTTCTTGTACTTGATGTTCAAATGGCCTTGTAGATATGTGGACCACTTCGATGGCGATCTGATGCAACGACTTCCCCTTCCTTCTGTATGAGCGCAAGGGCGGTGGTCTATGTGGATGATTGTTTCCTTCCCCAAATGTAATGCATCCATTGTCTGACAAGCTTGCCTGATAGAATACATTTCTTTGTCTCATAAGTGGGATACTTGCGAGCTGTGTCAAACAATGTCTTAGTTTGATATGCCCGCAGATGTCCCTGTTGAGTAAGACACCGCCCCAATAGCATAGTCGAGAGGCATACATCAGTCTCAAATGAGTACATTGCAAGAATGCAGCAATGTGAGCAGGGCGGAGACGAGGAGGCGATTTTTCAGTTACGTAGTTGCAGCACGGCCCAGGGTTCCGACCAAAATTTTGCTCTCGCTCCAGCTTGGTGGTTTAACTCAAGGGCGAAGTGATATGAGAGAATCCCAACACGAACCTACGGTAGAAATTAGCAAGACCCGAGAAAGGCTGCAGAAGCTTTCTGTTATAGTGGTTGGGGCCGGCCAATCTCGAATGACTTGGATCTTGGTTGGATCCACATGCACCCCCTTTCATCAATAATGTATCCCACATATTGAACACGGGTCATGCCAAAAAGTGCACTTCTCCAGTGGCACCGCTTGTGTTGCCGCGGTCTTTGGAGGAGGGGACTTGTCGGATGTGGTGAGTGCTCTTCCCAAGTCGGCTAGAATCGAGAATGTCATCCAAGTACACACTACAAATGAGTTGGTGAATGGCCGCAAGATGTTGTCCATCAACCTCATGAAGGTTGCGGGAGCATTCGTCAACCGAAGAGCATGACCGGCCATTCAAAAAGGCCTTCCTTGGCTTTGGTAGGTCTTCCACACATCGGAGGGTTTAATTGGTGCACAGTGATACCCGGACTTCAAGTCGATCTTCTTTGGAAATATTTTGCACCTTTGAGTTGGTCGAGAAGGTCATCGATCCATGGGATCGGGTACCTATTTCGGACGGTGATCTTGTCCGGTCGATAGTCAATACGGAGTCTCCCGTCCCATCCTTCTTCTATACCAACACGATCGAGCTCCCACGAGGGACGGAAGCGATGAACTTGGTCGGATGTGACCTTTCTACGGCGGCTCTAAGATACGCACTCTTGATTTCACCGTTCTCCCGAACAAAGCGGCAGGTAGATCGTTCCATTGGGTAGCGGCGCACGGGAAGTCGAATCAATTGGGTGCTTGGCCCCGACGGTGCAAAGGAACCTTTGTGGGTGAGGTGAAGATGTCCCTGTGCTCCTACACAACCTTATCCATTTGTTGTTGTCGTGCGGAAGACCTGTGCGGAGGTCGTGGCCACGATCTTCTTCTTGCCACGGGGGCGGATCATCGAGAAAACGGAATTTCTGGTTTGGGAAATGAGCTTACTACATTATTTTACCGGTAACCAAAGAGATAGCGGCGGGAGGTGGTACCTACCGTGTTATCTGTCTAACTTATTTTCCAAAATAACAATAACGAGCGTGAGGCGAGACTCATACACAACGACACTTCCACAAGTATGGTTGTCCTAATAATACATCAAAAACATCAATAGGAGCAACGTCACATGATACCTCATCCATGAAGGGCTTGATGCGCATAGAGAAGGCGGCCTCTTGGGCGCGCGGAGATCCGTCCCCTTGGTGAAGCCACCCCGATGGTGTATGGATGTGGGTGAGCGCGGGTCGGCAAGCCCAACCGCTTCACGGCGTGTGAAATGAGGTTCTTTTGGCTCCCCATTGTCAACAATGAGCTTGTAGGGAGCCCTTTACCCACATGCAGGAGTGGAAGAGACGTTTCTCCTCCTGGATCTTAGGTTCCTCCTTCTAAATCCGTAGTGGCAACATTGGCATTGGGCTCCACATCAATAATGCATTTTCCCTTCGTCATTCCTCTTATCGGGTTCGGATTCGAGTCGAGCATGGGCTGACTCGAAGCCCTCATCTGCCATCAACGCTACTTGGCGACACTCACTTGTGTTGTGGGTGGAGCTCTTATGAAACTCACACCACTTTCCCGTGTCCTTCTTTGGCTTTGCGGTATTTGTTCTTTGCTTGTGGCTTCGACGGAGTTGTCTTGAGTCGCCATGCCTTGGCTCTGTCCTTTGTTACTGAGTTTGGGATCACCTTTCCCTTGCTTTTGATTCGCAGATCGAAAGTCTCGCTATTACATTTGAATTTCTAGAAGAACCTCCAAAAATTAGTTCTTCTAGAACCCACGATTTTAATTTGGAGAATTATTTTTTCCTCTTAAAATTAATTAAATTTGTGTCCTAAAATTTTCATTTATTTTTGCAAAAAATTTAATTAATTGACTCATGAGGGGATTAATGATTTTTTCCAACCACATTTCACATAAGATATAAATATGTTTAACCCATGAAGAGGGAACACCCATTCGTTATAGACCCTCAAAAATCTACCCAGTGCTGTGACTCAAAATATGATCTGGTAGACCAAGTAATTTGTAATAAAATAATCTAGCCAATTAGTTGGGATTATCTCCAAATTACTTTTACAATGACTCGGTAAAAAACACTAGGACTCACATAACATCTTGACGACAAAATCCACTAGCTTTGAAATTTGAGGTTGCGGGGAAAAACTATGTCGATCATTTGTGTCTAAGTGAATGAATTAGTGAGACAAAAAACCTCCTAACATAGAAATCATCACCAAAATAATAGACTTACCTCGGTTGTTATGCATGATGGTCTTACTAGAATCATTTTACATTATAAACATGTAGAATGGGTTTACATCTTTAATAAGCGAAAATTGTTGATGAATCTTGGATGGTGTGAACACTCGAACATGATGCAATCCCTTTAAATCGAAACAAGGAGTGTAATGCTATAGGGTCGTTCACACGAGTGGTCAACGGGATAAAAAAAAAATTTATTTTATGGGTTTAAGACATTAAGAAAATCATTTAAATCTCGAATTATTTGAAAAATTGTTTATCTAATTAGCATTTAAATTTCTTTGTTTTTCTGCGGTAATTAATTATCAAAATTTAAGTGTTGCGGACTCTTTTGCATACTTGACAAAGTTTTATGATCATTGGCATTGGATTTTAAAAATTTTAAAGCATGATATCTATTGAGATCGCTCATTGTTTAATCAACTCAAAGCGTGGTTTTATTTACTTGAATTGAATATTGAAGTTTGAGAAATTTTCAAGTAATTGTAAGCACTTTATTGAGTACTCTATCGTGGACTTGTGACAAATTGTATATCTTTCAAGTGAGTACTTTTGAGCATCTTCATAAGCGGCATTTATCATCGAATTTTTCACTTAAGTACTTAGTGTTTAATTCAAAATAAATCATAATCAAAGTGCTTAAAGCTGTTAATTATTTCGCTTTCCTTGCATTTACATTTCAAGTTAGTCGTGCATTTTAAAAACTCACCTCCAAGCCTAATCTTGGTTGATAGATCTTTAGTACCAACTTTCTTGTTTAGCTTGAGGGGCCTTGGCAACTCTTCGGCGAGTTAACACGGTGACCTTGCGATCGGTAGAGCCACGGTCGCAGCCGGAGGCAACGGGTGATAGGAGCACAACGGGAGGTATCGTTAATCGGGCCCTAGCCTACTTCTGTTGGCCTCTTTCCCCAGCTTACCTTGAATCCCCGCTTCAAAATATTTAAGCGAAAGCCTTAACTTAGAATATGCATTTTAAATCAAATTAACCAATAGTTATGCATTTCACCTAGTTGTTAGATTTGCATTTCATATAGGTTAGCTAATCATTCATTAATGTAGCGTTTGTTTTCTTGTTACTTGATGAACTATTTATCTTGCAAGTTTATTCTTCGAAAATTGTGGATTTAAAAGACACTGGTCTCATAACTTTGAATGCGGTTTGTATAAATTTAATTGAATATCTTAAAACATTGCTCAATTAATCTCACTTTGCATTTAATTCAAGTCAAGTTAATAACGTAACTTTTGATGCATCTCCTAGAACTTGTTGGTTCCCAACAAGTTTTCTTCATCATCCATCTTTCATCTTTTAGGGACTACACCCTTAGCTTTCCTAGGAGATAGCTAGAACGAGTGGACAAAGTTTTAGAGTGGTAGCCTTTGTCTGAGCATTGTGGCCCTTGGTGTACACTTTGGGCGACAACATTTTTTGGTGCCTTCATCGAGGACCAATTTATTGGACCTTGGCTTTGCGACATTCATCTTTATCATCTTTATCTTCTCGGCTTTCATTATTTCTTAACCTATCAGTACCATTTTGGCGCCATTTAATCTCTTCATCTTTTCATTGCCTTGTTTTTCTTCAACTCACTAATCCTTTCATCTTCTCTATTTTTTAGCACCTAGACATTTGAGTTGGTTTCTGTTTGGGTGGCGACTCCACCTTATTCATCCATTATTTCTCGGACAAAGAAGCCCTCATTGATATCCATATGCTTCTCCCCTTACTAACTTTTGGTTCTTACCTTTGGGATTTTAGGTTAGATTCATGTTCAAGTGGCGACTCCATTTCTTTCATTTCTTACAATAATTTCTACTAAACTCGCTTCTTGCTTTGGACCTCTTGTTTTTGAACAAGTATCTCTCTGCGACATCCATCAACTCCTTTCCCCCTTTAAGCAAGTCAAATCTTATCTCATTGATCCTTTTCTTCTCCCTCACTTGGTCAAGACACTTTGTTTGAAGCATCACTGCGAATCCTTGACCTCGTTGGGTCCACTAGGGCTTCTTTATGGTCCCCACGGCCTTATCACACTCAATTTCATAAGGATTGCTTGAAACCCTATTCTTCAAGCATTCTTTGATGCAGGAGCACTTCATCAAGAAATACTCCTCAACCCTCTCATTCTCTTTCTAGCCCTTCTTGGAGAGCCATTCATCTTGCTTCTAAAGCAAGCCATCCCAATCATTAGAGTCTCTCCCTTGAATAGGCTCTTGGAATCACTACCTACATACCATTGATATATTTTCTCCTAGTGATTTCCCTAATACGAGACTCCTCCCATCGGTGAAAGTCGAAGTAAAGAGCGGGGAGAGATTTATAAGTGAGGTTACGGTGAGCTATCGCTCCATTATTATACTTGACATAGTAGTTGCTTTATAGGGAACCCCTCCTAGGACCCTGCTAGTTTGAGTGGTATTTTTGGCGTCATTGTGATGGAGAAACATATCTACCTCCCTTGTGAATTATTGAGGAATTGATTCACTAGCGACAATTCAAATATTCCTCTGGAAACTCCATTCATTATCCAGTCCCTAGTTTGCTTGAAAGTGACAACATTCCTCCTTTGGCTTGGGTTGCCGCAAGGAACAAAACTCTGTGGAAAATGCGAGAGAAATTCGAATCGGTCTTTCAATAATCACAATCTTTACTTTTCTCTTCTTGATTTCTATGCGACTTTGATTAGCCCAACTAGCGTATGTACATGGATACACTAACGAAACTTGCGTATCTTTGAGATACCTTTATTGTTAGATAAACTTTCGGAAAGTATTCTTTAACCCGGTTTATCGATTTAGCCATCAGATAGTTAGCATTAAATATGTGCGGTAATAACGGAAGTTCATCACACAAGAGCATCACACATGAACACCAAGATTTAAGGTGGAAACCCAATTCGGGAAAACCACGGCGATGTCGTCTTTGTCTTCAATATTTTATGGAAAAGCGCTTACAATATTGTGCGATGCGGACTCATATCGGTACGCGAGGCATCTACCAACGCGAGAAGGTACGCAACCTTCTCTCATTCTCCGGAGGCTAACTGTGGAAAGGGAGCTCAACCCCCCCGATATCGTTTACCGGCCACTGCGGAAGGGAGCTTCAACCCCTTATCGGAACACCGACTTCTACTTCCACACTAAAGGCTTCAACCCTCGAGGCCCTTCCTGAGACCGTTTCATCAATTTTCACACACCGGCCACTACGGAAGGGGCTTCAACCCCCTTGCTCAGACACCGGCCTACTTCCACAACGAAGAGCTTCAACCCTTAGAACCACTTTTTGCAAACCACGTTTCATCAATTTTCTTGGATCACACGAAGCTTCAACACAACTCATCATAAAGATCATCGTAAACTTAACCCAAACTTCAGTACGAACGATTGAGATCAACGCAACCGGAGACACAATAATAAACCCGGATTTGAGAATCAATCTCAACTGCGATCATTCATTATCTTAAAATACATCGCTACTTCACTTTCTTGATCCTTGCATGTATAAAAACTCTTTCACATAACTTTTTTGCATACCGTCTGAAAATATTGAATTTAAAGAATGATCGGTCTCAAAACCCCGGATACGAGAGGCTTTCGATTAGATATCTTTTCATTATTGCGAACCCTTAATCAATCAATCATCATTAAACATATTTACTCACTCATTGATCGAGGATTTGTACATATTCAACTTAGCGACATATACGGTATTCAAGCAACCCAGATCTACATAGAAGACTAGGTGACAAACGGCGAGAAATACGACGGCAATAAACAAATAGCCTCTCGATGAAACGAGAAAACCTTGACTTCCATACGCGCTTTAGTTGAGACAAAGCCGCGTGTATATCACGCTTTCCTTTGTGACGAACTAGCGTATAGATACGTAAATATTATTCTTTGCGGAAGATGCGGATCTATAAACTTGCCAGTTTCTTTACTTCACTTCGGCAAACATGCGCCGGTCACAAGATCCAAACATCTCATAATTAGATCATGCAAGTACATAGTCATTTCGAGGTCTAGAGATCTGATCCATTATTGTATCCAAGGGTGCATCATAGATTCAAATCTGCAAAAAGCAGAGTTCATCCCATGCGGATATACTTCGGAGAAAAGTATTCGGTAACAACCCTTACACATGCATGCTTTGCACTATGATCTTCTTCTCCTTATATAGATTTAACTTACCCGATACCATGAGCCAAAACCACACCAACGCCGATGGTATTCTTGGACGGAATCAAATAGACGACACGGCGCTCAATGCGACGGGCTAATAACATGGTAATGCCCCCGGTATCATAATTTTAGAGCGCAAAAAGGTATACGCGACTTGGCTTCTTCATACCCGCGTGTATACGCTTTTCTTCACGGCTCTTGCATATATACTAATTACGGATGTATACGCAGGTTGCCTATATACCAAGTGGCATATGTACATGGGTTGCCTTCATCAAACACAAATACCATAGAAATATTTCCTGATTCATTTCTGCGGCACTTACGGAATTCCTTTCTTTAACACATGTGGGCCGACACAGCAAAACATAATTTTTACATCTTTAACAAGTAGGTTGCTATCAAAAGGCAACTCATCAGTAGGTTTCCATCAAGGACAACTTCATCAAGTAGGTTGCCATCAAGGACAACATATTGCACTGTTATATTTCCAACAAGCTCCATCTCCTATTAGAACAATTTTTTCCCTGAATTTGAAAAGGTTAGTGATTCCACTTCCAAAATCCCGCAAAGTAAAACTTGTTTAGGCTAGTGTTTTTGGACGCTGAAGTTGAGTGACAATCCCGAGCCTTTTCTTGAAAATATAATGATTGGTTACCCAAATTCGGAAGAAAGATGCCACCAAGAGTGCTCATGATCATGTTGGGGACTTTTATTGGATGATTTCCCTAGATTCATTGATGATAAGATAGGATAATGATGTTATTTTCCCTATCTTTGAAGGACAAACTAGGTATTAGTACCTTAGTCTCCCTCCGAGGTTGCATAGGATACTTTGACCAATTTGAGGATGTTTTCATCAAAAGATGGTCATCATCGATGCCCAAAGGGACTTTCAACATTGAACGGTTTACCAAATAAGTATTTTATGAAACCAACTCCAAAAATAGAAGAAAAGAGAGATCAATGCCATGAAATAAGCCACTTGAGAGGAACCTTCTCTTCCCATTACATAAATGAAGAATTATTGGATGATACAAATGACAAAACCTCCTATATATAAGGTCATGGGGTCACAATATAATCCTAGCCGACCTAACAATAATAATGTAAGGGCACAATAATAACAATATGGGGGTTACGGGGCTATGTAATGACAAAAGGGGCTACACTAACAACAATAAGGGACTACACTAGTAATATAGGACCTAACACAATCTAGAGCCTTTTCTTGAAAAATATAATGATTGATTTACCCAAATTTGAAGATGCCACCAAGAGTGCTCATGATCATGTGGAGGACTTCTATTGGATGAAGTCCCCTAGATTCATTGATGGCGAAGATAGGATCACAGTGTTATTTGTGTATCCTTTGAAGGACAAGCTAGGGAATGGTACTGTGATCTCCCTCTGGTTCAGTAGGGATACTTTGACCAATTTGAGGATGGTGCACTGCATCAAAATATGGTCATCTAGATGCCAAGAGACTTTCAACATTGAGCAGTTTTACCAAATAAGTAGTGGAAGGGAAGACATTAAAGAATTCATCAAAAATTTGACAAGGTGGTTGAGGAGACATCCTTGATAATCTTAGGCCTCCCGACGCAAATATCCTTGACAAGATACATCAAAGCTATTGGTGGTCATCTAACATACGCACAAGGGATGAAAACCTAAGAGCCGGTGAGGCAAAGAAATAGTTATGGAAGTTGAACAAAACACAGAAAATTTCCAAAATGGATGTGGATGAACATCCTAAGCTAAGGTTGAGTTGAAAAGTAAATGCAAAGACCAAAATGAGGGAACTCCTTTAGTCCTCCTTAGAAAGGTTGATAAGCTATACGAGGAAATGAATTCAAGCGATAGACTTTACAAGAACAAGTTCACCACCTTAGAAAAGGGCCCAAAAATCAAGCTTCATTTCTAGAAAACGAAGCCTTTTCCTAGAACAAATGATGAAGACAAGCAAAGCTCACCTCAAGTTGTGGAACAAGAGTCATCTTCAAAAAGCGAACAAAGAGATGAAGAAGAAAGTGAAGATGAAAAGGGTGATGAGAACAGGCTAAACTAATGTTGTGGAACAAGGAGTCATCTTCGAGAGAAAGCAAACGAAGTGATGAAGAAGAAAGTGAAGATGAAAAGGGTGATGAGCAAGCTAATATTGTGGATTCCAACACCTTCAACATTATGCTAGGTGGCATATATAATCATCCTTCGATTGATGAAGTAACCATTAAAGAAGAAGGGTGAGCCAATCCTCGATGACGATGATAGTGGTATGCTTAAAGGGATTCATTATTCAGAAGAAAGATAACATACCCCACAACCTCAAGGAACCCAACAAGAAGGAATCTCCTCCTAAGCAATCCCTTCCTAAAGAGCCTCCTCCAATGAAGTCCTCCTAAGAAGAATCCCCCTAAGAAAGATAGTTCTAGAAAAGATCCTCAAAAGGAGAGCCCAGAAACAAGTCCGAGGGTAACAAGGTCGAACTTGATGTTGATCTAGATGTTGCTATAGGAAAAATGACCGTACAAGTTCCCTTAAAAGAGATTGTGGAAACTCCCACGACAACGATGGCAAGCCAAGAAGGCCTTTGGGTTTGAAAACGAAGAAGACACACTAATAGCATTACAAAGCATTCACCTTTTCAACTCAGAGCCAAGACTGTGAGCCATTCTTCTCACCTTAGCTATCAATGACCTCCTCTTGCATAATTGTATGTCGGATATGGGCCTTACCTGAAATATCATGCCGATAAAGGTCATGAAGCAATTGAATTTTAGCATTAAGTGAAAGTATAAGGCAATTCATGGTTTCAACTCCCAACTTTGTCGAAGTAGAAAGCTTCATAAAAGATCTTAAGGTCTCTTAGCTGTGAACCTCAATATATCATTACTCATGGATGTCATAGTCATAGATATTCCCGATGTATGGGTAATGTTATTCTCTAGGAAATGGGCGCTATTTGTGGGTGGTCAACTCCAAATGGACTTATCTTATGTCATCTGTTCCATGGTTTGATGCTACTCCTTTACCCTTCATAACCTATGTATCCTACTCATGTGGTAAAACGGGGCCCATCCTTTATTACAAGATCCACTGAGGCAGAAACCATCACTCATTCCTTCTCGAGAGGTTTGTATCCTTAAGGGTAATCCCACCAAGCAAAACAAGAAATGGAAGCCCAAAAGAATACAAGGTTGGGGATGTGGTGTTGGTTGATAAAAACCCTATACCTATCAAGATTCATGGGAAGGTCGGTGAGGATTACTATTATATCGCCATTTGATGACGAACTTTGGCCAAAACCGGTCGAATTAAAGAGTCGTATCACCTCTTTTCTTGATGCTTGACCTTGTATCATATGCATATTAGGGTAGGATGCATTGCATGCCCATTTTTCGCATTAGAACTATGGCATCATATGATATTATCGAGGCTAGAATAGTTGCATTTAGAATAAAGTTTTATTACATGTTGATTTTTATGGCCTTATATAATCATGGGCATTCATAAGACGCCATAAAAACATGTTGCCCCATGTGCTTGGTCTTTGATATGTGCAAGTAATAGGTTTGTGGTCTGAGAGATTATTTGGTGTTCTCGGAAGTCATGATCTCCCCATTCACAGACGTTCGTGCACTCTTTTGAGAGATCATCTCTAGTTGGAGCTAGATGTACACATGTGGGTGATATCCGTAAGGAAAATTTTCTCCTAGATGGTCCCTCGATACGGCGGTCGGCGGCACTGCGGCCACCAAATAGCTTGATGTGCCACTACCTGCGCCACAGGCCGGCCATGTGCTCCCTCACCCCATTGTTTGAAGGTGGGCCTTCCAACCCCAAAGACATGGCTATTCATTTCATAGTTAGATGTTTAATTTTTACTTATCATGGACACTTTTGATCCTGAATTCAGTGGGGAAGTTCGGCGAAAAGAGTGGGATTGGTTTGCAATCTTGTCTCCCTCTTGTCCAATTTGATGGTTAACCTTGTATCCTAGTCTGTGGGATCTCCTTTGTGGCTACTAGATTTACAGATGGCACTACATGGGAAACCCCCGATTTTGGTTGTGTGGTCCGCTTCTTCACTCTGTATAACCCCATTCACCATATTTCCCATACGGGTCCCACATTTGTCGTTGCGTCCACAAGGATTTAGCATCCCCTCACCTTGTCCATACCTTGGAGTCGGGCTGGAACGATGCTTTAGAGGTTGATGCGGCTAAAAAAGAAAAGAAAAAGCATAATTTGCCCACTCTCAACAATAAATGTACCATAAAATGCAAAAGATGGTCGGGACATACAAATTTAGCAAGTGGGCAAAAGCCGGAAGCATAGTCCTACCCCTATCATTATGGCCATCACCCTGGTTTCTAGGGTCCCTTCATATTGGCCCTTTCATCCTTAAGGAACCACATGATTGTCCCGGCCACTGGTGCCCACTTTAAGGGTATCCATTGTTATATCTTACATCATGCTCTCATCCACGGGGCAGAAAGCGATTTATAAAGAAAAACCAATAAAAGGTAAAAGGCATATGAAGAAGTGTGGAAAACAAAGGCAGGGGTAACTCATGTACCACGATTTCTCCCTCCTACATTCATATACCCAAGTGTAGGCTTCCCTTATTATAACTACCCTTGTCTTGTGGCATGTAGCTTGGAGCATTCCCAGTCTCACTCCATTCCATCATTATATCATGCCACTTGCCATTTGATGGATGTATCATGGACATGTCACTCCCTTTAAAGGTTGAAACTACCTAATAGGGTTGGTTAACCTTCTTCTTGAACTTGGAGACACTTGTATGTTCTAAAGCCCCTTTATGGAAGGACATGCCACTATATGAAGCTTATTTACTCAATTTACTAATGTTTGGTTGTATTGGAAGGTCGGGGGGGACACATGGGATCTTGTACGGGATTACGGGTGGGTCTTCATCTTGGGTTTCATCTCTATACAAGGTCCAAGTCCTCCAGAGGTTCATATTGGCATTTCTAGGATGAGCATTGAGAGCCATGGGCCTCCACCTAGCGAGAGAGCGATTTCCACTTCTTGGGATCCTTCAGTTCCACTTATTGCTTGCTTGTGTTCCGGCTATTCGACAATGATGATGCCTGGACCACCTTTCCCGGTCGATTTATATGCACCACACACTTGGATACAATGAGAGGGCTTGCATAATTCTTCCGGCCCTTACGGATGGGATACGGAGCTTGTTCGATCCATTTGAAAACCCATGAGGATGTTTGTGCCCCCCATAGCCACTTGGGGGCACCATAGGTTATTTGCTTGGATATCAAGGGAGGGCCACCCCTTTATCACTATGTTTGGAGCTCGATCATTCATCTTGGCACACATTGGACTCAGAGGCCTCTTCAACGGACCTTCGACCTATTGTATCTATCATTTTTTCCCTCTTAAGAGCTTACTTTTGTATTATGGAGCTATCTTGGTGGGCCTATCACCAAGTAATTTTATTTTTGCACATTATTTTATTAATTGAGGCATATTAGGCAAATTGACCCCCTTAGGGAAGATATGTATATTTTTTGTAAAAAATTAATAATTTTGTAATTATATATTAATTAGGCAAAGAGCACGATCAAAAGATCATGCCCTTTCACCCCTTTCACCGAGGCACCCGACGCGGTATATAAGCCGGGGGCCCTTCTATGTAACAATCATCATTCAAGTATTAATAAATATATGTGTGTGTGTGTGTGTGTATTTGTCAATTACGGGTTTTTGCTCCATACGGTATCAAAACCCGTGCCTCCTACGTACTTCATTGTTCCTTGGTTTGGTATACGTCCCTCCAAGTTCTTTTGTTGCAACGTTTTCACCGCCATCACCAAGTCGCTGTCAACAATGCACACAAGCAGAGCACACTGATGCATTGTAAGCTGTGTCATTCGTCACCGCAATGAATCGTTCAACGTCTCGTTTGTTGCCACCTTTCATTAACTTGTCGTTGTAAATCCGTACGACCACCATCTTGTCTTTGTCATCATACGCCCATGTCGATATCCACTGTCATTGTTCCGTTGCAATCCATAGTTTCGTCCCAACAAACCCTCCACCACTTTTCCCATCAACTCTATCGTCGATCGCTTTGTTTCCAATAAGTCGTCACGTTGTTGATTCGGCTGGTTTTCATTAAATGGTGACTCGATTTATCTTATGTATAATAACATAAAAATCATTAAAAAATTCATAGTTTTTAAATTAAATTTTATATATTGAATTAAAGTTTAATTAAATAATTATATGTAGTTAAAAATATATATATTATATATTTTTAAAATTATATAGTTAATTAATTTATTTAATTTTTAAAAAAATTAGGGTCAAGTTAAGGAGGAAGGTTAGCTAGATAAATAGACCCCACCACCTACTCAATCTATGTCTGCATCAATGACGATGACTCATTTTAATAAAAAAATGGTAGATCTTGAGAATAAGGTTATTGGACATTCTAATGCAATCAAGAAGCTCCAAGACTACTTGAAAGAGAATAGAGAATCAGCACAAAGGAAGAATCATAATGAGTTTAAAAAGGATCCCGCAATCCTTTCCAAATAAGGTGGATCGAAATCATAATGCTGACATCAATAGCTCATAATCAAGCAATGGTGATGTTGAATTATGTTGTATAAAGTTGAAAATTACACGATCAATTGCGGAATAGTAGAAGCTACTCAACATCTAGATTGCGGTTACATCAAAACTCATCGGACTCACATCCGACCATTGAGTCTCCAAAAGCATCTTCCATGCCCAATCAACAAAATAGTAACATGAATTTTCAAAATATGCAACTCACGGAATCAATACCCAAATGTCACAGTTTTCAATTCAATGCCCATGCTCCTTTAACGGTTGCTACATATCAACGAAAACAAAACTTGAGCTTTCGAAATTTGATAGTGAGATATGAATGTTGCGGCAACTCAGTGGCAAGGAAAGATATTTCGAGATTTACGGTATTGACAATCGAAGATGAAAAGATCAAAAAACATCCCATGGAAATGTCAAGTGAAGCATTTAATTGGTATATGTAGTGGAAGAAAACGAAACATGGTATCGGTTGGAAGTCCCAAAATGCATTCTTTAAGAGGTTCCAAAGGTGTGCGAAGAAGTTATTCTCGACACTCACCGGAGTTTGCCACGAAAAGTGTGGACGAATATCTTGAAGATGGGAAACTTTCGCTACAGGATACACGGATTATCGAGAAACTCGTCTTATTCTAAAACATACATTACGGTACTCAAACCACACCTCAGGATGAGCTTAAGCTCCATGACATCACCTCTATAGAAGAAGCAAGACAAAAAACCAAAAGTTGCGAGAAAAGAAGCTCAAAAAAGGATACGGTGGCCAAAAGTTGAAAGAGTATATTCGAGACAAAAGATTTCCCCAAATTGCTAACGCGGATAATGCAAAATATGTTCTATGACTACATAAAGGAGGAAAAACTAACTTGGAAATGCAAAGAATGAAAAAAGGTAAGTGCAAACGTTGTGGCGAAAAATGGGATTCTACAAATAAATGTGCTAAGGAAAAAGAGACCAAGAATCTATATAAATGTGAAGCAACCAATGATTCGAGATAGTGAAGAATCGAGATGTAAAAGAAGATGAAGATTCTCCGCCATTTTCTCCAAAATCAAATAACGAGAATATTCCCACAAGTGTCATTATAAGCCATGACGAATATATCTCGGCCCCAAACATTAAAATTAAAAGGACATGTCAAAAGAGAAATGTAATGGTTCTAGTAGATACGTGAGCACCCACAACTTTTTGGACTCCAAATATGGCAAAAAAGAGCTCAACATTCTACATATCCCATGCCCAACTTGAAAGTGATGGTAGCGAGCGAGAAAGAAAATTGAAATAGTAGGGAAATGCCATAAATTCAAATTACGGATTCGGGACTACGATCTAGAATCTTCGTTCTATACTATACCATTAGGAGGAGTGGATGTGGCCTTAGGTATCCAATGGCTACAAACCACGGGCAACACTTACTCTTGCCAACCATCCAAAAGCAATTTATAAAGTTCATATGGGAAAAGGAAGAAATACAATTTATATGGGTTTCAACCCTCATAATCAAATTGTATCATCATGCCAGGATGATGAAGTTGATACGAAAGGGACCACCGGCATATGTAGTGCGGTGTAATCGGATGGAGATGTTGTTGCTCCTTTAAATATACAAGTGCGAGTGTCATGTCATGTTGTTGATATACAAGTGATGTTGCACTTTAAAGTGAATATACAAAGGATCCAAAAACAAGTGCTATAATCAATAACCTTCCTCGAGAATTCAAAATTTGAATGGAAAAACGATATATTGGTACAAGGAAGGAATTTACCTTAGTTCAAATTCAATTTAAATCCAAAGTTCTCAAGGAGTCCCATGACTCACTACTGTCGGTCGAACATGTAGGTTTCTTTAAAACTTACTATAATGCATGCCAATCATTTTTGGAAAGGAATGAATAAATAATTTCAAGATATGTAGCGAGAATGTGATAAATGTCGAGAGAAATAAGAATGAGAACATTATGAACCTGGAATGCTCCATCCCTTAAATATTTCCAAATTAAGTGGAATGAAATATCAATGGAATTTATCAAAGGATTACCCGTGTCGATGGCGAGGACAAAATTCTCATAGTTGTTGGAGAACTCCACGATTGGGTATAAGAATCTCTAAACATCAAATCTCTCATTGACTCCATTCTTCCAATAAGCTAGGCACTAGTCTAGTCTTAGGTGATCACCAAACGAAAATCCTTTCTTCTCTCTTCTTTTCTCTGACCCTATCCCTAGTGTCTCCTAGTGAATCATACGAAGTCTATTGTAGCCATCCAAAATTGATGCAACTTGGTCAGAAGCTGAATTGGTGTGTCCTGAGAGGTCTTCCAAATTTGAAGTCATTAGATGGATTTGAATCTGCATTTTTTCCAAGCCCTAGTTTGAAAGGCCATTCTTCTAGGTTTCACAGCAATTAGTGAAGCTATTCAACGATCATTACATAACATTAGAATTGAAATATTATCTCATAGATCCTTTTCTTCTCCCTCCTTGAGTCCAAGACCCTTTGTTTGAAGCTTCACTTTGAATCCTTGACCTCGTTGGGTCCACTAGGGCTTCTTTGTGGTCCCGCAACCTTGTCACTCCAATTTCACAAGGATTGCTTGGAAACCCCATTCTTCAAGGATTCTTTGGTCTAGGGCACTCCACATCAAGGAATACTCCTCAACCCTAGCTCTAGGTCTCCTTCTCCCTTCTTGGAGAGCCATTCATCTTGCTTCTAAGCAAGCAATCCCCATCATTAGAGTCTCTCCCTTGAATAGGATCTTGGAATCGGTACCTACACACGTGATATATTTTCTCTAGTGATTTTCATGATATTGCGACTCCTCCCATCGGTGAAAGTCTATAAAGAACATGGAACTTTGGGCGTGAGGTGATAGTGGGCTATCACTCCATTGTTGCCACTTGACCTAGTAGTTGCACAATAGGAAGCCCTCTAGGACCCTTGCTAGTTTGAGCGATATGTGACCTATGCGGTAGATCCAAAATATTATTGAGTTGCTAAGTGATCCAAAAGAACGACAAACAAAGACCCAGAAGTCTCACAAGGATTTAAAAAAAAAGCTTTGAAAAGATTTTTGTAGATCCTGAGAATTAGTTCAGTTCGTTCAAAAGATTGCTCATTTTGTGGGATCAAAGGGTTGGGGTATTGATATTGATTGTATGCGGGGCATGTTGAAGAGTGTAACTAGGTTCAATCTTCATAAATGTATTTGAGTCATAAATGTAATGCTAGTGTCAAAAGAATGAAGAAGAAATTTTTTTATTATTATTACAATAACTTATTAAAGCATGGGTTTCATGCTTGGATCATATTTTATTAGTCAAAGTCTCCATTGTGGACTACTAGGATTTATATTGAGGTCATTAGAGTCATTGTATATTTTATGAGACCCTTCTTGGGCTTTTGAATCATGTAAAAAGAATTATTTTTTAGTCGAAAATGAATTTTGTCACCTCCATACCAAGTCGGCCCTTGCACGATCAAGTCGGCTGAAGGGGGGCAATTCGACCCACCAAGCCTATATATACCTTTTTGCAATTTGATTCATTTGGACATCCACTCAACAAGTTCAATACACATAAGAAGCAATGTAGAAAAATGCGAAGTGCGGAGGAAGAAGCTAGAGTACAAGATCAAAGTTTTGGGTTCTCTCTCTTTCTCTCTTTTTTGCGAAGATATTGAGCCATTAAAGGGATCGAAGTTGTTGGGTTGCAAGGTCGAAGTTCTGTGCTCGATGAGTTGAAGAGCTGAGAAGGGTCAAAGTTGATGGGGTCGAAGTGTTCTTGTTGCATAGGTCGAAGTGTTGCGAGAGATCGAAGTGTTGGATCGGTCGAAGTAAGTTGTTGTTGCATGGTCAGTATTGTTGCTACAAGGTCGAAGGTCTAGATCGAAGGCGCGAGAAGGAAGGGCGACTTGGTGGTTGGAAAGTCTATGTCTAGGTTGAAGAGTCTCAAGAAAACTATTGAAGGAAAGATATTTTGACTAGGTTTCCCTAGATGGGGGATTTTCCCTGTGAAAGAGTGCCTACATCTTATGTCTCGTGTTTTTGTGATCTTCATACACACATAACCAAATTGCTTGATGAAAGATAATATAACAAAGAAGTAAAAGAAGCCAAGATAATTCACAAGTAATTATCAAGAAAGAGAGAGAAATCAAACCTAAATCTACTTGCTTTGATTTCTCAACATGGTATCAAAGTGAGGTCAAGGAAGATTGAAGATCACTCTGTTGGCTTGAAGGAAATGGTTACTCCCTCTGTGATAAGAATGGGATTCAATACTGAGGAAGTTGGATCGGAGAAGATCTACTCGCAGCTATGAGTCCAAAAAGTCAAGGTTCTTGGTTGCTCTTACGGGTTCTCTTAGTGATGATAATGCATGGATTATTGATAGTGGAGCATCAAGGCACGTGACAAGAGAAAGCAAACAACTTCACATATCAAAGGAACCATCTTCTCATGTAGTGGAATTGGGAAACAATAAAGGCTATGCTATTAGAAGGCCTACGATCAACATCTTTGAAGTTTGGAGAATGGGAGCTATTACATCTCAACAATATACTTTGTATTCCGGGGTTTAGTAAATTTCCTTTCAGTGCTTACTTAAAAAGATAAAGGGGATAGGGTTGCTTTTGTAGATGGAAAAGTTTGGTTTCGAGGAAAAGATTAAAGTATCGATAAAGCAAGGTTTATTGGAGTTCGTGAATGAAGTTTATATAGAGTCATAACCCCATCTCCTTGAGCTTTGGTTCACATGGAAATCAATCCCATCGAGCTATGGTATAGAAGATATGGTCATCTACACTACAAGGTCATTACCACTCTTAATCAATTGGTTCATGGCATCCCGAATATCAAAGAAGATCATAAAGGAGTTTGCGAGGATGCTCTTTGGGTAAACATACAAAGAAACCATTTTCAAATAGTGAAACAGAGTCCTAAAGAAATATTAGACCTCATTCATTCTGATGTGTGTGGGCCTATGTGTAAATTTATGTAAATGTTCTATGCTTGATGCAACTTTACTTTCTCTTCCACTTATTAGACAACAATCACATGAACGTAAAGTAAAATGTTGATAGAACATACCAATAGATCGACAAATGAAAATATATAAGTGTGTTGGTGCATTACGGTCAACGACGCTGCTTCAGCTTGACAAAGTCTCAATATGGTCAACCAACCAGGCAATGTCCACCGCCCTCTAGAACGACCAAACGGTCAACTCCAGCAATCAACCCAAAAGTCAACGATCAACGAACAAGCAAGGCGGCTTAACTAGGTCAACGTTGAAAGGTCCAAAGTCAATGTTTTGCCTCGGGAATTTGTCTTGAAAAAATGCGGATTAGGAAAATCGAAATTTTGGGAGAGTTTCAAATCGATTGACCTTGCATTGACAAAGTCAACGCTAGTCAAGTTTCTTTGCGAAACCCTAGACCGAAATCGAAATGTATTGTTCTTTGCAGAATTTCCCACGTGTGGAGAAGAGCCACCAAGGACATCGAACCAATCGGATGAGGAGAGAAATGTGAGAGGATGAGATAAGTGAAAATGTCCTCCAACGTTGACTAATATATATCCATCGGGGAGAGTGTGTGACTGGCTTCTTTGGGGCACAAAACCTTAAGGCCGACACATATCTTGAATAAATTCAAAATAAATATTCTTGCTCATCGGATCAAGATGATCTTTAGATCGATCTTGCACCTCTCCGAAAAGAAAGACCCAATAAAAATATTGGTATCTTCATGCGCATCACAACATGAGGTTTGGACCCTAGTTGTCCAAATTAACACTCCTACGAACTAGGGAGAACTCCATCCACCTATCGTCAAACATGGTCGTCATCCCCGCCGTAACTTTGTTCTTGCTTCTTTATTCGAACGAAGTGGGTGAGTCACAAAACATCAATTCACGAGGTAGAAGCAAATTCGACCCGAAGTCGAAACCTCTATAGGACTCACAAAGAGTCACATACCAACCCAAAGTTGGTTTATCGACCGAAGTCGATGGGAAATTAGGAACCTCACTAGACTTGATCCTAGATCAGTGGTTGGTTCATGCCATCCTAGATAGGGAAATACGGCAATCTCGGGTATCCATCGGTCTTTGCTACTAGTCTCTAGCACCACCTCCTTGGCCAAATCGAGAGGTACTTCCACGGGCCCTAAACTCAATGGGTAGGATGCATACGAGGCACAAATAATGAGAGGTGAACCAACTCAATCATCACAATGGTGGGGCGAGGAAGCACACCAAAAAGGTTCGGCAAGCCTAGCCTTGTGGTTGCTTATAACTCGAGACGCTATCCCCGAAAGCCCCCCGAGCTCCAAGAGCTCATCGTCCGACGGGACCCTCGGCATAGGGTCGTTCCATGATACTAGGAACTCTCACGGAAGGTTAGGAACTTGACCTTCCCTAGGGGCTTTGTGAGAATATCCGTGACCTTTGCTCATCGGTGCCTATATGATCAAGCCTTAAACCTTGTTGTACCATCTCGGATAAAGTGGTACCTAATATCCAATATGCTTGGATCGATCGTGGAACACGGGATTCTCGAACAACCGAATCCCACTTTAGTTATCACAAAGTATCACGGTGGTATCTAGCACATGCCCGAACGGCTCGAAGAGCTGCAACCAAATTACTTCACAACGAGGCCATGCCCCCTGTTGCAATGTATTTGGCCTCCGCGGTACTCAAAGCCACCAACACGCTACTGCTCATCCATGATATCGAAGCAAATCCAAGTGTGAAGCATCATCCCGATGTGCTTTTACGATCCACCACCTTGCCGGCCCAATCGACATCGGTATGTCAAGGAGTGTCACACTCCCGGTAGTGTATCTCGGCCCATGGTTTATTGTGCCCCGAAGATATCTCGGAAGATTCTTGGCACCAACCCATTGAGTGCGATGAGGCTCAACCATCTGTTGACTCAAAGTGTTCACGCAAAACATGTCGGACGGGTGTTCACTAAGAACATCGGGGCCCCTACGAGTTGACAATACTCGGTAGGATTTGCTAACACGAGGCCAACGGCGCGCACTTACACTCAACTTATTAAAGTTGAGCTCCATCGGTGTCAACACGGACTTACATTCCACCATACCAAATCTTTCCAAAAGCTTCAATGTATTTTCCTTGAGAAAGGAAAATCTCGCCCAGTCTGCGGACCTCCGAGGCCTAGGAAGTAATGCATCGATCCTAGGTCCTTCCATCCGAGTCGGCGGCGAGCTCCCTCTTGCAGTGAATGGAGGGTCGGCCTGTCGAGGTCGTCCACATACGGCACCAAAATGAGAGGCTTCTCTCTATCAACCTTGAAGTAAAGGTTCGAATCGGCATTACTACGAATGAAGCCCGAAGCTTCATCAGTAACTATCTATCCTCTCATACCAAGCTTTGGGTGCTTGCTTCAACCCACGGGGCTTTCTTCAACTGCGGACATGGGTGTCTCAATCCCATACTTGAACCCCGAGAGGATTGTCTACATACACCTATTCCTTTATCGCACCATGCGAAGTACGGTCTTCACATCCATCCGATGAAGACTCCATCCTTGCATAGCGACGGAGCTATGATAGATCGGATGGTGGTATATCGAGGCCACGGGTGCAAATATGTCATCATAGTCTCTTGCCTTCCTTTTGAGAGAAGCCACGACCGCAGATGTTGCCTTGAACTTTTCGGCCACTTCACATCGGATCCATGCTTGATCTTCGCTAGAGCTATTTCGAGGTGACAATTTGCTTTGTCCCTCGGGTCTTGGAACCACATCTGGACATCATTCTTCAATATGGACTCATACTCTTCGTGCATAGCATCCTACGAGACTTGATGCTTTGACTTCCTCAAAAGATCCAAGCTTAGAATGTACAATAGTACTCATAGGCTGCTAGATACAGCTTTGGTATCTATTCGACACTTACTTTCACGGAATGTCCCCCTTGGAGCCGCCTTGTCCTCGGCCTCGTCAAGAGTGTCCCCGAGCCATGATGGTCTCTTCCCGAGTGAAGGAGGTGGATCAATCGGGTCCATCGGTCCTTCGGTATCAAGCATCGTCTCATCCTTCGATTCTTGATTTCCGAGGCCTTGCTTCATGATCTTCCTCGGATCTCGGAAGATTGACTACTTTCCTCAAGGAAGCATCTCCATCAAAGGTGACATCATGGCATATCTCCACTTCCCTTTGACCGAGCATAGACTCTATAGGCCTTCGAAGTTTTGTTGTAGCCCCACAAACATTTCCCCTCTTCCCGAAGCATCCGAAGCTTGCTCCTCTTCTCTTTCGGCACATGAAAATAAACAAGACATCCAAAAACTCTAAAATGTGAGACGTCGGAGTTTCTTACCGGTGAAAACCTCTTCGGGAGTTTTGGAGTCCAAAAGCGGAATACGAGCATCGGTTTTGTATGTACACGGCGGTGTTCGCGGCTTCTCCCCACGAAACTTCGGTGAATACGGTCTCTTAGCATGGCACGAGCAACTTCCACAATGGTCCTGTTCTTTCGTTCGACAACTAGCGCCATTACTGCTCGGGAGTATGAACGGAGTTGTGGTCTCCTCTTGATGCCTTCTCTTGCAAAAAGTTCTTGAACTCGTTCATCTCATATTCGGTGCCATTATCGGTCCTCAATATCTTGATCTTCTTCACTGTCGGATTTTCCACCAAGGCTTTGAAGGTACGGAACCACACGAAAGCCTCATCCTTCTTCTTCAAGAAGTATATCTAGGTTTTACGAGAGAAGTCATCTATGAATGTCATATAATGAGAACATCCTCCTAAGGATGTCACTGCTTGACATCCGGACAAATCAAAATGTATT
This sequence comes from Pinus albicaulis, assembly GCA_034641835.2. NCBI lineage: Eukaryota > Viridiplantae > Streptophyta > Pinopsida > Pinales > Pinaceae > Pinus > Pinus albicaulis. Next base: position 636,027,160 of record CM076572.1, read on the forward strand.
AAGCGCAAGACATCGGATGTCGTTGTGACACTTGAGGAAAAGGTCCCCTTGTATGCTTTCCTTCGGCACAACTCTTGCCATACCTTCATGATTATTTGAAAACTCGGGCATCCCATATTTCACCACCTTCCTTGCTTCGGGAAGGGCCTTGTAGTGAAAGGTGTCCAAACCTTCGGTACCATAGTTCAATCTATCGGAATAGTATCACACGTCATCGCTCCCGGTGGACTTCCACCAACGGTAGAGTGTATCAACTCTAAACCCAATCGTGATAGCTTCCTTGAAGCTCTTCTTCCAAATGCGCACCTTCCCATCGATAGATACCACATTGAAACCTTTGTCTTCCATAGCCGATATAGACACAAGGTTCTTCTTCAAATTAGGTACATAGAGTACATTCTATAGGAAGACTTGACCTTGAGACAAGTGGAGGGTCACAATCCTTGCCCCTTTCACGGGATATGTGGCATTATCTCCAAGGATAATTTCGATTAGTATCCTTCTCAACCATATCAGTGCTTCCTTGAACCCGGTGATGTGCCTTGAGTCACCGGACATTCATATGGTCGAGTGGATGCAACGAGAGGCGAGATACAAGAATGAGTTCATTTATTTTATCAACAACATTTGATTCCTCATACACGGAGTTTCTCGACCTTTTGAAAGGTTGACCATTTTACGTTGGAGGGCTTTCCTCTTTCCCTTGAACTGTTGTTCCTTTGATTTCCATTCCTGCGATTGTTGTTGTTGTCATCATCATCGGGAGAATCCTTCTTGAAAGGGCATTCTCTAACTTTGTGACACAGGTTATGACAAGCGTAACACTTGCCCTTCTTTCCTGGGCCCCTGCTCTTCCTTTGTTCTTTGGACCACTGAAGAGTTCTTCTTTCTAGAATGAGCGAGTAGGCGACATTTCCTTCATTTTCATACTCCTTCATTCTTGTATCTTCTTGTACGCATCTCGATAGTACTTCGTCAAAGTCGGATATCACATTGTTATTGAAAAGGTAGTGTTGAACACATGCCATTCGGATGAGAGCCCTCAAGTGCGGTGAGTACCATCTCTCGATTAGCTATTATCTCCCCAATAGCGATTGTTCCTAATCTCGATCGGCTTGAGAAAATATGATTGAACGAGACTCATCCTACTTTCCTTTCTTGATTCTTCCAATTGATTCTTGAAGAATAGGACTTGATTAGCATTGTTGGCCTTGAACATGTGGACCAACTTATCATACATCTCTTTGGATTAGGAAAATTGAAATTTTGGGAGAGTTTCGGAGTTGAATTTGACCTTAGATTGACCAAAGTAAATGCTGGTCAAAGTTTCTTTGCGAAACCCTAGACCGAAATCAAAAATGTGTTGTTGCTACTGAGGCCCCACGTGTGGAAGGAAAACCTGGGACATCGAACCAATCAAATGAAGAGAGAGAAATGTGAGAGGATGAGATGAGTGAAAATGTCCTCCAATGTTGACCGGTATATATATCCATCGGTGAGGTGGCAACCTGGCCCAGGCACAAAACCTTAAGGCCGACTGCACATATCTTGAATAAATTCAAAATAAATGTGCTCATTGGATCAAGATGATCTTTAGATCGATCTTGCATCTCGAAAAGAGGAACCCAATAAAAATATTGGTATCTTCATACGAGCATCACAACATGGAGTTTGGACCTAGTTGTCCAAAAATTAACATATTTCGACAAATCACTTGGAGGGTCATCTTTACTATGTAACATTCATTGATGATCATTCTAGAAAGACATGGCTCTACCTTCTAAAGAAAAAGGATGAAGTATTTGAGAAATTCAAGGAGTTTAGATGCGAAATGGAAACCCTAGCAGAAAGAAGAATAAAGACACGAGATCCGACAATGGTGGGGAATACACTTCTAAAGAATTCTTCGAATATTGTAAAGAAGCAAGAATTAAGAGGAGCTCATTGTATTCCTACTATCACGAACAAATGGAGTGGTTGAAAGAAAAGAATAGGACAATTGAAGAAGATATCACGTTAATTCTGCGAAGTAAAGACTTACCAAAATTTCTATGGGGAGAAGCGACAATGACAACGGTATACATTCAAAATAGAAGTCCTCATAGATTTCACGAGAACATGACACCTAAGGAAGCATTCCACGGGGACGCATTAGAGGTGTGAGCCATCTACGAATCTTTGGGAGTCCTACTATATCAATGTTCCAAAGACAAGCGAAATAAGTTAGATTCTACAAGCATCAAGGAATCTGCATTGGCTATAGTCTCTCTTCGAAACCATATAGAATCATCAAGGAAGGAAGGCATATTGAAGTAAGCACGGACGTTATATTTGATGAAAATACGTGCTACAAAGATCCCGAAAGATATCCCTATTGATTCTTATGACGAAGATATACCCATATTCGAAGAAGAAGAATTACACCCCGATGATTCTTCTGATTCAAGAAGTAGAAGAAGGACCAAGTGAGCTTATTCAACACAACGATCATAACGAACACTAGGAAGAGGCCAAATTGGTTAAAGCTACTCTTGAAGATGTTGAAGGACATGAAGGCACTTAAAGGAGCCTTTAGAAAATTAAAAAGCCGAAGAGATATTACGGATATGTTGCATACCGCAGCAAAATTGATTGAAGTTGAGCCATCTACATTTGAAGAAGTTGCTCATCAAGAAATGTCGAAGAAGGCAATGCATGAAGAATATCTATCCATCTGTGAAGAATGGGGTTTGGGAAATCGTTCCTAGACCTAGTGACAAATCGGTTGTCACTTCGTGGATCTATAAGATCAAGCATGATGTTGATGGAAGTAGACAAATACAAAGCCCGATTTGTTGGAAGGGGGTTTCTATCGAAAAGGAAGGCATAGATTATGAAAACCTTTGCACCCACTTCAAGGTATATTACTATTAGATCCTTGGTTTCATTGGTTGCTACAATGGGATGGAATATCCATCTAATGGATGTGAAGATAGCATTTTTGAATGGGACCATCGATGAAGAAAAGTATACATTGAACAACCTGGCAGAAACTTTGAGGTAAATAGTAAAGACACTCATGTATGTAGACTCAAGAAGACCTGTCATTTGAAGCAAGCTCCTAGGGCATGGTATGCAAGAATGGATGCATACCTTCTAAGAAGTTGGATTCTTAAAAAGTATTGTTGATCCAAACCTCTACATCATGGTTGTGGATAATAGGCAATCATTATTCTACTAGATGTGGATGATCTATTCAATACGGGCGTGGAGCGAAGGATACAAGAATGCAACAAGATGTTGGCATCCGAATTTGGCAACTATTACCTAGGTGCGGAAGTATGGCGAGGGCACGGGAAATATGCATGGGTCAAGGAAAATATGTCATCAAGATGTTGCGAGAAATTTGGGATGATGGATTCCAAACCCCATGACTACTCCTATGATCACCAATCACAAGAAGTTGAGGGAGCTCGACTCAAGTCTCGTGAATATTACCTCCTACCCGTAATTTGGTGGGTACCCAAATTGTATCTAGTAACTACTAGGTCGGATATATGTTTTTCTTTGTGAAAACATTCTTAGTCGATTTCGAGTTGGAGCCTCGTCATGATCATTGGATAGGCACATGACATATATTGAGATATCTTTGTAGCATTATACATCTTGCCTAAAGTATGACAACAAAGAAGTCAAGTTGATTGGCTTCACAAATTCTCATTGGGGTGGCGGTGAGGCCGATGGAAGAAGCACTACAAGTGGATGCTTTAATCTAGGAGGCTGTATGATCTCGTGGACTAGTAGAAAGCAAGATCTCGTTGCTTTGAGTAGTGTTGAAGCAAAGTATGTAGGCATGTGAAGAAGGAAAGGAGGTTGTTTGGTTAAGGAAAGCACGACGGTTACCAGAAGCCTGGGTCCTATTGAGATCAAGCTGTGACAATCAAAGTTGCATCAATATGATTGAGGATCACGTGTTTCCATGCTAGAACAAAGGATATCAACAATAAGTTCCACTATATTAGGAACTTGGTGCGGGGTGGGATCGGGACATTCGAAGTGTAACTAGGTTTTGGTCTTTCCTTAATGACTTGTAATTATGAATTTATGTAATGAAGACAAAGATAATAAAATGTATTTTGTAATACTTGTTTCATGGGTTTCATGAGCAAGGAATTTTTATTATAGGTCAAAGACTTCTTCTTGATGTATTTAGGGGTTTTCATCTTGTCATAAATATATATAATTAAGAGTCATGTATGAAGAAGTGTTACACTATGAAAGACAAATATTGATGTAATTTGTATGCTCCAAGACCTTGTACGAGACGCTCCACCAAGTCGGCTCAAGAGTATGATGCAAATACTCCTTGAACAAGTCGGCCTTCCAACGAGAGATCATGTCGGCCTAGGAGAGGGATACGGTCTCTATATAAAGGAAGGAGCGTTTGCATCCTCGTAATACACCAAAGAAGCTCGGATCAACTATGAGATTAGAAGTGAAATAGGGTGTCCTTCCAACAAAGATAAAAGGGACGATGTGACAAAAATAGAAGGGTAATGCAACATCTTTGTTTTGGGTTAGCATCTACCTCGCATCTGCGAGGTAGGTTGAAGGTCATTACGGGATTGCAATTGGAGTGACGTAGAGCATATCGGCGAAGGAAGAAAAGTCTTCATATATCCTTTGTTTTGGGTCAATACTCTCGCATATCTCAAGAAAGGATCAAGGTTATCTTGACTTGAAGGAAAGGCACTCTCGAAGGTGCATCTACAATTTGGTCTTGATCTCAAAGGGAATCTAGACATATCTCGGTCTTGGATAGCTTATCTAAGAAAGAACTAGAGGCAAGTGCTAAGGCTACTAGAACATATACAAGGGATCGGTCTTGGAATTTGAGGTGTCTAAAGAGTGTCTAAAGTAAAGCGAGAAGGAGACTCTAAGAGAAGGCTAAGGTAGAAGGAACAATTGGTACGATACGGTGCGAAAGGAGAGATCGGCATAAGGAGCCAAGCAAGAGCGATTGTAGTCTTGGAGACATATTGATTTTAAGGGTGCGTGTCATGGTCATGGCACTTGTCAGTTAGTCTAGAAGAAGAATTACTTTCGGGTTTTGCTCTCGAGGGAAAAGGTTTTATTTTTGGTTTGAAGAGGCAAAATTTTACTTGTCTCTTGTGTTTTGATAGTGTTGATGAAAGACATAATAAGATAATGAAAATAAGATCTAAGTAATAAGAAGCATAACAAGTATAGCACAGAAGTTATCGAGTAAGAGAATTGAATTAATCTCTGCCCTACTACAAATTACGAACATGGTATTAGAGCTAAGGTGCTAGGAGCTATTTGACAAGAAGACACTCAAGTACCAAGAAGATCAAGATCGAGTTTCTAGAAAGGCAAAGTTGGAGATCTACATTGAAGAGTCAATCTTCATAATCTAAAGAGCGAGGTTGCGGAAATTGGAAAGCCATCTCAAGAGAAATCAAAGGACATCGTGTAGAAGTCATCACCATTTGTTGTTGAAATCATATCAACATTGTTGGAGTCATCATCAACAAAAGAGCATATACTCAAGTAAGTATCTTAATGTCCCCATACGAATTAGTCAAAATGACTTTTTGCAAGAAAGTAACAAATTGTACGGGAAGTTTGAAAACTTTTGTGCATGGAAGACAAGGTGAGATCTAAACTTAATTGAAAATGAAGTAATGGACTATGTCAAAGGATCTTGAGTTGAATAGCCAAAAAAAGATACTCAAGCTTATATCAAATACGTGAAGGGAGATATAAGAGCCGAAGGATTCTTATGGAATCCATAAAGGACTCTCTCATTCCCTATGTGTCAAATCTAGAATCCTCAAGAGATATATGATAAATTAGTGGAGCCATTAGTGGCTTCACTTCAAACACCTATAGGAAGAAAGAAGCAATGACATTTCGGGGTATATTGTTTTTATGTAAGACGGAAGAAACTAGATAAAATAAATCCAATTCTACAATGTCAGAAAAGAAAAATTTGGAAAGTTTGGTGCGAAAAGAAAGAAAAGAAATATGGATAAGAAACGATGTTATAAATGTAATGAGCTTGAGCACTATATGAAGGATTGTCCCAAATCTAATAAGGACAAGAGGAAAAAAGGAAGAAGCCCATGTCACAAGAAGAAATAAAAAGAATCGAGATTCAAAGAAACCTAAGAAAGAAGAAGTGAATGATTTTTATTATGATTGAGATCATCTTCCTCTTTAAGAGGTATTATTTGTTAGTTGTAAAATATTATGAAGCATTAGATAGATACATGACTTTAGAATTGGCATCATGATGAAAGCATTAAAGTAGGAGTACTTGTCATGTGAGGATGTACGAAAACATTTATGTGACATCTATGCTATGAGATAAAAGTGATTCATGAGGAACCTCACTAAAAACAACATTTATAGAAGGCGAGTCATCAATATCAAGGGTCATCATTCAATAATCAATAAGGAAACAAGTGCTAACATTTTCTAATGGAATCCTCTTTTAGATTCACTAGTTAGAAAGAAAGCAAAAGGTTTCATCAAAGTTCTATCTTGCGGAATTACAGGATTAGGATATGAAGGAGGTCAAGGGAATGAAACTCTTCATTCTAAGGAAATCTGTACAGAATGTCTCAAAAGGAAAAGAATGAAGTACATGTATATATATATATATATATATATATATATATATATATATATATGTCTGACATTGAATGCTATGAAGTCATGTCATGTGGTTACGGGTAGTATATTTCTATTTTTAGAAGTACGATCAAAATAGAAAGCGAGAGACTCTTTTGATGCATAGGTTGCCAAAAATGCATGATCTATACTAGATGAAATCAACATAATATGTTATCATATGGAATATGAGGTGATTATACATTATCAAGGGACTACACAATGGAAGTTCATGGGAGTGAAATAAAGCGTGCGGAGAAAGAAAAAAGGAAGAGATCATAAGAAGCATAACCATGGAAAGAAGCAACCAACATCCAAGGAAGGCAAGAAGACTTGCCTAGAAAATCTCTGGGAAGATATGTAGACTTTGATGGAAGTATGGAAAAGATGGAGACCCTTGACAATGCATATCTTTAGGAGATATTTCAATCACGTAAACAAAGGATGCTGATGCCCTCACAAGAAGATGTCATGGTGAAAGATCATCACTAAGGTAACTTTTGATTTAAAAGTTCATATATATAATTAATTAATATATGATGAGCTTATGCGGAAATTTTCAAAGAGAAGTATATGTCTTCCATAGGTTGATAATCCCTATGGTAGGATGAAAAGATCCTTGGAAGAAGTATGGTTAGAAGGAAAGCAACATGGCATGAAGCTAGACCGGATAAGAAGATTGATGGATCACTTTTTTGATACAAGACATGACTCTTGGATGAAAGTGATGGATGATCCATGCCCTATGTAGAGATCCCAAAGATGAAAACTCCTCGACATCGAAGAAAGGAGTTCTTCATGAGCAATTGGTTGTTTTTCATCATTGCTACTTTCTACGGGTCCTTGATTAAGAGAGCACGGTAATAAGTTTCTTACTTGGAAGAAACTTGCTAATTCCTAAGCCAAGAGGGAGCTTAGGTACATTCCTTGTATATGAATGAGTACATTCCTTTGTGGAATATGTCCTCCCTAGTCGAGAGGGAGAGATAGACACGTCATTACGTCTTCACGCAGACATTTGAATGGAGGATTGGGTAAATCATCCTGGCATCTGATACTCTTTTTGGGATGTATTAGGGCATCCATGGAAAGAGTAGTCGTCGAAAGGGACGGATATTCTTTGAGGATTGTATCCAACAAGAAGAATAGTCCTATGAGGTCCTTACTTGAGTGAACACTCAAGTGGAGTATGTACTTTGGAGACAATGATGATGGTGTCTAGAATCATTGATCTCACAGCATTGTAGCTCGGGTCTCGTGGAGAGGATGTTGTTGTTAGAGGCCTTGCCTTGTGACAATGCTTGGATAATATGATGTTATAACGGATGGATTACTAATCGAATTCTTCTTATGAGATTCTTTAGATTGAAAGTGATCATGTACAATTATGAATACCTCGCCCAGATTTAAGAGGGAGTGTTGGAAAGTGTAACTAGGTTCGGTCTTCATAATGACTTGTAATTATGAATTTATGTAATGAAAAAGACAAAGATAATAAAATGTATCTTGTAATACTTTATGTGTATTCATGAGCAAGGAAGTTTTATTATAGGTCAAAGACTTCTTCTTGGTGTCTTCGAGGAGTTCGTCATCTTGTCATAAATACATATAATTAAGAGTCACGTATATGAAGAAGTGTTGCAACGATGAAGGACAAATATTGATGTAATTTGTATGCTCCAAGACCTTGTCTAAAGCGACGCTCCACCAAGTCGGCTCAAAGTATGATGCAAATACTCCTTGAACAAAGTTGGCCTTCCATCGAAGTCATGTCGGCTTTAGGAGGTGAGGCAGTCCCTATAAAGGAGGGATTGTGGCCTCCGCAATACACCAAGAAGCTCGGATCGATTCTGTGATTAGAATCAAGGGTGACCTTCCGACGAAGATAAAAGGGACAATTCGGCAAAAATAGATGGGTAATACATCATTGTTTTGGATTAGCCTCTACCTTGCATCTTTAGGGGTAGGTCGAAGATCATTACGGAATTTGCCGTTGGAGCGAAGTAGAAGACATATCAGCGAAGGAAGAAAGGTCCTCATATATCATTGTTTGGGTCAATACTCTCACATATCTCGGGGAAAGGATCAAGGTTATCTTGACTTGAAGGGAAGGCACTCTCAAGTGCGTACGATTCGGTCACTTGATGCGAAAGGAGTCTAGACATATCTCGATCTTGGATAGCTTATCTAAGAAATAACTAAGTGAGGAAATACTAAAGGCTACTACGGCATATACAGGGATCGATCTTGGAATTTGAGGTGTCTAAAGGTGTCTAAAGTAGGCCAAGAGGGCCTAAGAAGGCTAAGTTAGAAGGAACGATTGGTGCGATACGGTGCGAGAAAGGGAGATCGGCACTCAGAGCCAAGCAAGAGCGGTGAAAAGGTCTTGGAGTCATATTGGTGTTAAGGGTCGATGTCATGGTCATGGTACTTGTCAATTGAAGATCTAGAAGAAGAATTTACTTTCGTTTTCCTCTCAGAAAATAACAAATGTTGTTTACTTGATGAAGATAAGATCTAAGTAATAATTACTTGGCTCTTGTGTTTTGATAATTGACTTGATGAAGATAAGATCTAAGTAATAGAAGCATAACAAGTATAACACAGCGAGTTATCAAGTAAGAGAATAGAATTAATCCTTGCCCTATCAAATTCTCCAACACGTAAAGCTACGGTATGTCTCGAACGACGATCAAGTAGGCCCGATATACTTACAAAGTATTTCTTAATAAAAAATTTGAATATCTTAGAAATATGCTTGGTTAGTAGATATTGTTGATTTTATTGATGATAAAAGTTCGGAAGATTTTTGTTGAGGCTTTGTGAGTGACACTGCTGGGAGGACATCAAGTCGGCATAATGTCTTGATCCCGTGGGGAGGGTGGCATTGGTCTTGGAGCTCTTACCTCGATACGTACCTAAGTGCTGGGTTGATGGTTAGCAAGCAAGCCTAATGGTACCTAGAGAGGTGAAAGCTTTAGTCCATCTTAGTCCCCACCCAGGATAGATTCCCTAGTCAAAAATCTAGTCCAACACAGTAGTGCTTAAATAGTCGAAAGACCTTGGATGAATTGCCCCCGTTGAGAATCTAGTCCATGGCATTGCGGTGCCTAAACTATTCATAGTTCATATAGTTTGAAATCTTCCTTGTACTTGTTATGAATACCTCCCTGGTTAAGAGAGTGTTGAAGAATGTAACTAGGTTCGGTCCTCATAAATGTATTTGAGTCATTATGTAATGTACTTGTCAAAAGAATGAAAAAGAAAAAATTTATTATTATTACAATGGGGACTTTGACTAATAAAAGATAATGACATGAAACCCATGCTTTAATGATCATTGTATATTTTACGAGACCCCTTCTTGGGCTTTTGAATCATGTAAAAAGAATTATTTTTTTAGTCAAAAATGAATTTTGTCACCTCCACACCAAGTCGGCCCTTGCTTGATAAAGTCGGCCCTCAAGGTCAGAGATTTCCTTTAACTGCGATGGAGGTCGAAGTTGCGAGAAGGTTGAAGTTGTTGGGGTCGAAGTGTTGTTGTTGCATAGTTCTAAGTGCGCATAGATCGAAGTGTTGGATAGGTCAAAGTAAGTTGTTCTTTTGCATAGATCGGAAGCATTGATGTTGCAAGGTCGATGGTCTGAATCGACGGTTGCTAGAAGGAAGGGTTGACTTGGTGGTTGGAAGAGGTTTGTGTCTAGGTTGAAGAGTCTCGGAAAAACTATTGAAGGAAGAGATTTTGGCCCGGGTTTTCCACTAGATAGGGCTTTTGACCTAGCGGAAGTGCCTACATCTTGTGTCATCTTGTGTCTTGTGTTTTTGTAATCTTCATACACACATAATTTGGTAGTTACTTGATGAAAGATAATATAACAAAGAAGTAAAAGAAACCAACATAATTCACGAAATAATTATCAGAAAGAAGATATCAAACCCTAAATCTACTTGGTTTGATTTCTCAGCAAGACAAAACCAAATTAATTCCAATTGATTGGTGTAACTACTATGGTGGGGAACTTCCACATATCCAAAAATTTGTCGTCGGGATCTTGTCACATGTTGCTAGTTATTCTTATTGAAAGGAATTAGAGTGCATATGGCTTCATCCATTCGGTGAAAGAAACAAATTGAGGCTCCAAGAGAATTTGAGGAAGCTGGTGTATATTCATTTGAACCTTTGCCTTTTGTTACACAAAAGAGATGAATACAAATTTGGCTCCACCAATCTATGGGATGTGGAACCGAGGTTACTGACTTGGATATGATGTCGAATGCATTTGATGGGAGGCAACAATAGTTGGATCTTCAAGTGGACATGGCGACAATGCTCCCACTACTAGAGAGGATTTGGTTCTTAGTGACACGAATGAAGACATATTTGATGATATGTAAATGTAATTTACGATGGTGTTTAAACTTTTGAACAATGAATATTGAATACCATAATATGCTATGAATATTGAATAATGATAGTAGGCTGAGGTCATAGTTGATTTTGTACTTTGCAGCATGTAGTGTGCATTATTGTAAATTTTTTAAGATGTTCTATGCTTGATGCAACTTTACTTTTATCCCCAATGTCGGTCAACGATCACATAAGCAAGAAAGTAAAAGTCTTTCGATAGAACCGCATCTGATGAATATAAGTTTGTTGGTGTGTTACGGCGGTCAACGGATGCTTCAACTGACAAAGTCTCAATACGGTCGACCAACCGAGTGTCACACACACAACCGTAAGAAACTGACTCATCAAAAATCAACATAATTCAACAAAAAGAATCCCACATCCGGTTACGGCCACATCATCCATATTTACGGCATTATCCCGGTTACGGCATCCCGGTTACGACATCCATTTCCGGCATCCTCCATATTCGGCATCCATTTCCGGCATCATCCATATTCTGACATCATTAGGCATCATCCATATTTACGGCATCATCAGTATTTACGGGCATCCATTTCTAGATCATGAGGATGTGTGTGATGAGATCTCATTGAAAAGTCCTCCAACGTTGACTCTATTATATCAATCACGAAGGTGTGTGACACATTTGTTGGGGGGTGTAAAACCTTAAGGCCGATTTGCATATTTTGAAAGTATTAAAAATAAATTCAAAATAAATGTTATTCATCGGATCAAGATGATCTTTAGATCAATCTTGCACCTATGTCGAAAGAAGGAACCCAATAAAAATATTGGTGTCTTCATATGAGCATCACAACATGGAGTTTGGACCTAGATGTCCAATTTTAACACTCCCTCTCAACTAGGGAGAACTCCATCCACCTGTCAAGTCAAACATCGTGCGTCATCCGTCGTAACTTGCTTTGTTGGCCTCTTTATTTCGAACGAAGTGGGTCGATCCCCAAAGACATCATTCCCGAGGTGTGATTCGTGAGAGGTACGGGAAACCTCTATAGGACTCATAAAGTCTCATACCAACCCCGAGTCGGTTTATCGGCCGAAGTCGGTAGGAGGTTTGAAACCCACTTGGACTCAAGAGAGTCATATATACCAACCCGAAGTTAGTCTCACTAACACGAAGTCAATTGGAGGTCCGAAACCTCACATAGACTCAAAGAGTCACATACCAACCCGAAGTTGGTTTATCGACCAAAGTCGGTAGGAGGTAGAAACCTCCCATGGACTCAAAGAGTCACATACCAACCGAAGTTGGTTTATCGACCGAGAAGTCGGTAGGAGGTCCAAAACCTCACTAGACTTGATCCCGGATCAAGTGGTTGGACACGTGTCATCCTGAAGCGGAGAGTACGACAATCTCTGATGCGTCCATCGATCTTTGCTACTAGTCTCTAGCTTTTCCCACCTCATTGGCCAAATGAGAGAGGTACTTCCCATGAGTCTGGAACTCGAATGGGTAGGATGTACGGGGCACGGATCATGAGAGAGAACCAACTCAATCATCATAACGGTGGGGCCCAAGCACACCAACAAGGTTCGGCAAGCCTAGTCCTATGGTTGCTTATAGCTCCAAAGAAGCTATCTGAAAGCCCACCATAGCTCCCGAGCTCATCGTCCAACGGGACCCTCGGAATAGGAGTCGTTCTGATACCAATATTCTCGAGCTACGGAACATGACCTTCCCCAAGGGCATTATGAGAATATCTGCGACCTACTCATCAATTCCTATATGATCGAGCCTTACGGCGCCTCACAATACCATATCCCAGATAAAGTGGTACCAACCATCAACATGCTTGGATCGTTCGTGGAACATGAGATTCTATGACAAACGAATCCCCCTCTAGTTATCACAAAGGATAACGGTGGCGTCTAGCACATGCTCGAACATCTCACTATAGGGAAAAGCACCGCAACCAGTGACCACAACGAGGCCATACATGTTACAATGTATTTGGCGTCGGCGGTGCTCAACGCTATCGACTTCAGAACTGCGCAAGACGAGATCTCTCTACGTGTGAAGTAGCATCCGGATGTGCTCTTGTGATCCACCACTGCCCCAGGCCCAATCGGCATTAGTATATCCATGAAGTGTCATACTCCGTGAGTGTATCTCAACCCATGATCTGTCGTGCCTCAAAGATATCTCAAGAGTTTCTTGGCACCAACCCAATGAATGTTATGATCAACCATGTGTTGACTCAAGGTATTCCTTTGCACAACATACGTTCGGACGAGTGTTCATTAGAAACATCGGGGCTACGAGTTGAAGATACTCATTAGGAGATTTGCTAGCACGGGCCTAGCGGCACTACCACTCAACTTCTTAAAAGTCGAGCTCCATTGGTGTCGACACGGACTTACATTCCATCACACTAAATGCTAGAAGCTTCTGATGTATTTTCCTTCGAAAAGGAAAATCTCGCCAGTGCGCGGACCTCCGAGGGCCTAGAGTAGTGCATCGATCCTGGGTCCCTTCATCTCGAACACAACGGCGAGCTCCCTCTTACCTTTGATGAATGAAAGGGACGGCCTGTCGAGGAAGAGGTCGTCCACATACGACACCGAGAATGAGAGGCTTCTCTCTATCAGCAAGTAAAGGGTTCGGATCAGCATTACTACGAGTGGGCTTCGGCTTCATCGGTAGCTATCTATCTTCTCGTACCAAGCTGCGGGTGCTTGCTTCAACCCATAGAGGGCTTTCTTCAACTGCAAACATGGGTGTCACGATCTGGACTTCGAACGAGAGGTTGCTCCACCGCACCTCTTCCTTTGGCACCATGCGGAAATGCGGTCTTACATCCATCGGTGAAGACTCCATCCTTGCGTAGCGACAAGGGCTATGATAGATCGGATGGTGGTATATCGGGCCACGGTGCAAATATATCCATGTAGTCTATGCCTTCCTTTTGAGAGGAGCCACGGGCAATGAATCTTGCCTTGAACTTTTCGGCCACTTCCATAGATCCTTCTGCTTGATCTTGTAGAGCCATTTCGAGGTGACAACTACTTTGTCCTCCGGTCTTGGAACACATCCCCGGACATCATTCTTCATTATGGACTCATACTCTTCGTGCATAGCATCCTTCCAAACTTGATGCTTTACGGCTTCCTCAAAAGATCCCGAGCTCGGATTGTACAATAGTACTCATGGGCTGCTAGATACCCTTAGTATTTACTTAGCTTCTTGCTCACGAATGTCCCCTTTGGGGCCATATGTCCCTCGGCATCCTCGAGTGTCCATGAGCCATGATGGTCTCTTCCCCTATTGAAGGAGGTGGATCAATCGGGCCCATTGGTCCTTCGGCATCGGGCATGCGTCTCATCCCTTCGATTCTTCTTCGGTTCCCAGGCCTTGCTTCATGATCTTCCTCAAATCTCGGAAGATTGACTACTTTCCTCGGGGAAGCATCATCAAAAGGTAACATCGTGGCATATCTCCACTTCCTTTGACCCAGGGCACATATACTTTATAGGCCCTCGAAGTTTCGCTATAGCCCACGGACATTGTGGTTTCTCTCTTGATGTTTAATCACCTCTTGCAAAAGTTCTTGGTATCGTTCGTCTCATATAGCGAACATCCTCCCAAGGATGTCACGGGCAACATACCCGGACAGATCGAGAATGTGCTAATTGCAAGACATCGTGTCTTTGTGACATTTTGAGGGGAAAGGTCCCCTTATATGCTTTTCCTTCGGCACAACACGACATACACCTTCATGATTATTTGAGAACTCGGGCATCCCGTCCTTACCTTCCTTGCTTCGGGAAGGGCCTTGTAGTGAGAAGTTGTTCAAACCTCACGATTGCCATAGTTCGGTCTATCGGATAGTATCACATGTCATCGCTCCAGTGGACTTCCTCCTTTGGTAGAGTGTACCAACTCTAAACCCAATTGTGATAGCTTCTGAAACTCTTCTTAGACATGCGCACCTTCCATCGATGAATACCACATTGAAACCTTTGTCTTCCATGGTCGAAACGGAGACATGAGTTCTTCTTCAAATTAGGTACATATAGTACATCGTAAACGCGAAGGATTTGACCTTGAGACAAGTGGAGGGTCACGGTCTGTCCCTTTCACGGGATATGTAGCATTATCTCCAAGGATAGTGCCGTTGGTATCCATCTCAACCATATCGGTGGTGCTGTGAACCCAATGATGTGCCTTGAGGCACCACTATCTATCAACTAGACATACATAGTGTCGGGTGGAGATGGAGCGAGGAGGCATATACAAGAATGAATTCATTTGTTTATCATCAAAAACATTTGATTCCTCATACACAGGAATTTATTGACCTTTTGAAAGGTTGCCCATTTCCGCCAAAAGGAGCCGTCCTTTTCTTGACATTCTTGAGGGCATTCTCTAGCATAGTGACTAGCTCGGAGATGTAGGCAACCAAACTCTTATGAATTGAGTCCTTGATCATCATCTTTGCTTTGATTCCCCCTTCTTGTACTTTGATTTGGCGACGGCGATTCACAGGTGGATGGAGGCTCTTGGATTTCCTGCACATAGTCCATGACATATTGGTCTTCTGATCTAAGATCTAATGTCATCTTCCAAGCATTGAAGTCATCCTTCCCGGTCAATTTTCCGTGACCTTAAAGCCATTGTAGTTTGAGAACCCATCCTCTTCTTCGGTGATTGCTACAAACTAGGGCTTTGTCTTCTCTCGGCTCAATACCATGTAAATTTTTTAAGATGTTTCTGCTCGATGCAACTTTACTTTTATCCCCAATGTCGATCCCAATCACATAAACAAGAAAGTAAGTGTTGATAGAACATACCGGTAGATTGACGAGCAAACTTGAGAAAAATATAAGTGTGTTGGTGTGTTACGGCGATCAACAAGATGCTTCAACCAACAAAGTCTCATCTGATCGACCAACTAGAAGTGTCACACACCACTGACACACCATGAGAACAGCTCATCAAAAATCAACATAATTCAACAAAAGAATCCCATCCAGATTTACGGCATCATCCATATTTAAAGGCATCTACCCATAATTGACATCTAGATTTATAGCACCTCCATTTCCCGGCATCATCAAGATTTATGGCATCCAGATTCTGGCATCCTTTCCGGCATCATCCAGATTTACGGCATCATCCATAATTACGACATCCATTTCCGGCATCATCCATATTTACGTCCATTTCTAGATCATGAGGATGTGTGTGATGAGATGATTGAAAAGTCCTCCAACGTTGACTCTATTTTATATCAATCAACGAGGGGTGTGTGGCACATTTCTTGCAGGAAGTGCTCAGGCAACAAAGCCCCGACTTGCACATATTTTGAAAGTATTAAAAATAAATTCAAAATAAATATTACGCTCTGTGGATCAGATAATCTTTAAATCGATCTTGCACCTCTTGAAGAAGGAACCAATAAAAATATTGGTGTCTTCATCACCGAGCATCACAACATGGAGTTTGGACCTGATCTGTCAATTTTAACAATTATTAATTTTGGTGATAATATTTGTAATTTGTCATGTTAATCGAGTGAAATTTGAAACGCCAAACTTGATGATATGTTTTGAATCATGAATGTTATAATAATCATTAATTATGATGGCAATGACTACGCTGAATTGATGAGATGATGATGATAGATGATAATTGATTATGTATTTTTAAATATAGAATTTAGATTCTAAAAGATGAATGGTAATATGAAATTTTTTATTTTGTTATATGTGTGTGTGTCATTTTTCCTTGTCGTATTGTATCCAGATTTTTTGGCATTGTCATATCTATTTTAAACCCTGTATATGTATCTGTTCCCGTATCTGTTTCAGACTTCAGTGCAACTTAGGGATTGATATCCTTCTCCAAAGGAAATTGAATTGAATGATCATCCTTGTTATGAAATTAAACCTCTATGGAGATAGCGCAAAAACAAAACAGTGGGTTTGGTAATAAGGTTTGAATTTTTCTTTCTGTTTTTTTGTTGGTATTTGGGTTTCGTTTGGCTCATTTATGACAAGGGTTCAGTGCAAGCTCTTCTAAAGATACAGTTTTGTGCTGCAAGGATTGCTATAGCCTGCAACATATATTTCACCCTCTCAAAATAGTGCAAGCTACTAATTTCTCTCTATGGTCCTATAGAAGGCTCAGGATCTGCACAAATTTTCGGATTGTTTCATCCACTAAAGACTTGTAGAAACAAGCTTAAGAACACTCCATAGCTTAGGCACATATTCTTGTACCTGTATTTGTTTAGGGCTCTGTCATGACACCTGATTTAGCTTGGTTAAAGGGACTTTTCTTTTTGACTAGTTGGAATTCTACAGCATCTCGCTACCTGTGTGAAGCCTTGGAAACTATGCACTGAACTGTATATATGCCTAACTTTGTTACTAACTTGAGGATGTTGCTGTAAGATTTTATATCATTGATGTCAAGCCATTTGTACTATTACTACACTATTGAATGGTCAAGTTGCAAACTCAAAGATTCTAAGTTTTGAAAACAATGTGCAGACCTTGAAGCGTCAGTGTGTTGTGGCAGACAGAGTCCATTGTCAATATATGACAGTGATTCTCACAACAATATAACAGTGGTAGTGTTCTCATTATGTATCAGAGAAAAATTCAAGGATCAAATGCACTAAACCAATTATTGATTTGTAATTTTGTTGTAGATATGACAACCCTGACTTAATAAGTAATAACAATATGTATGCCAGTGATACAGTGGCATAGACATGACTTAGCAAAACAGTGGTGTACAAGGCAGTAATATACATAAAGTGAACTTGCAGTGATCTTCATTCCAGATGTATAGCAAGACATTGATATGACTCTTGATATTGATAATAACTCTGTTGTACAGCAGTGATATGATTAGATGTTACCACTAGTAATCTAAGACATTTATGTTTGAAGAGATTGTCAGGGAACCTTATTGACTACAGTGATCTTATTGGCAGAATCAAAGTTATCTTGTTGATAAAAACCATTATGACAGTGTGATCTATGGCATGACAGAACATTGATCTGACCTTGACAGTAGTGTGGCATGACAGTGACCTACATGAGAGTGCACTTGGTATTTGATAGTATATTTTTGGTACTTGACAGTGTTTCTTATTCACATGACAACTCCTTAATGATAACAGTGTGGATGTTGGCTTGATGCTATAATTGTGACAGTATATTTGTAGCAACATGATGATGTGATCTGACAGCAGGAGTATATCCTGACAGTTTTGAAACTGTGTTGAGGTAGACCTTGGATTTGACAGTGGCACAGTGTGTTGATCTTTACGGTTTCATGTTCAGTAGCTTGGTACAGTGTTCCATGAGCTTTTTATTGCATATTCATTCATAGACATTGTAGTGCTAGTATAAGGGACATCAATGGTTGCCATACAGTGAAATTGGCCATTGCAGATTTGCATGAATACAGGACTGACTAATACAGAAGATCAGATTGATTGCTTATAGCAACCTTGTTATGACAGTGTTAGTAAAAGCAGTATTGTCAAATAGTCAATTGATGTGACAGCATAGGGTTTGTAGTACAGCTGATGCAAAAGCAGATTCTAGGGATTGTTGTGCAGTAGTTTGGTTTGAGCAGAGGTAGGATTTAGACAGGGAATATTATGGGGTGCAATTGTGCAGTAGTTGATTTGAGCATAATTGAGCAGTGGGGCTGCCAGGACATGACAGTGATATGCACACACTGAGCAAAGCAACAAAATCTTCATTACAGTTTCTTTATATTGATTTTTGAGCGCAGGATCCAATCTGAAAATTGTGAAAACGTGGTCCGCTGGCTGATGAAGGTGGCAGGGGTGTTGCAGGCAGAGGATTAGAGTCACCTTTAGGTTGGCGTCTGCAAGGCCATTGGAGTGTCCGTTCAATTGCAGCTCAGGTGCAGAGGGTGTTGAAGCATCTGTCAGGTTGGAGCCTGAGATCTAGGGCGTTGGGCGTCCTCCAGTTGTAGTTGGTAAACAAGGTGTTCAGAACATCCTACAAATTGGAGCCTGTAAATCAGGGAGTTGAGACTCCTTCAATTGGAGCTACAAATCTGATGTAATTAATTTTCTGACAAATATTAAGAAGCGTTCGGTGTTTGCTGACCCAGGAGGTTTTCCACCTAAAAAATTGTGTCCCTATTGTCTTTATTACCACGCATTGTTGAATGGTGTTGTTTATTGTTTATGTTGATAGAATGTTAAAGATTAAAAATGTCATTGATAGAATTATTGATTCACCCCCTTCTCAGTATTTCCAACAAGATCACTCTATTGATCTCTAAAGGAGAAGAAAAATACCAAGACCATCCAAGACGCTCAATGGATTGACACAATGAAGATGCTTCAGGGCCCCAAACTTGTTATCCCAAAGGAGTGGAGCTGATCTCCATCATGGAGAAAAGGGCAAGGAACTGTTACTGGACACAATCTCCATCGAGAAGCAAAGGGCTAGGTAAGGGTACCTATCACATCTTGACACTAAATCAGCCATAGTACAAACCCTATGAGAAGGAAACCAGTCTTCAAATATTGTCAAGGAGTAGGATGGGCACCAAATTCAGCATGTACAATGGCTTGTGAGGTTGTTCACTTGCATTGGATCCTCCTGCAACTGAGACACTATACTTAATGTGTGTCCATCTAGCAGGTAGGAAGTTATAGCCCCAAATCTCAACCCCATAGAGAAAGAATGGCTTGAGAGTGGTGTTGAAAGATGCATCTTACCAAGATGTCCTGGATGTATGTGTGGAAGCTTGGCACTCAAGCATGGACAGAGAACAACAACTTGCTAGTTGGGGTTGCAGAGAAGGCCTCAAACAGAACCTGGCAACTTGGGGCCTGTAGAAGTGGACCCCCAAATAGGTGGTACTAATAAACTATGGAGATCTCATCTCATATCCTCTAGAAAAGAAAAGATCTGCTATGGCATTTTTACTGTGTTAAAGTGTGACCTTAGTCTTGCTAAGGCCTACAGTTAGAAATCAACAAGGACATCTAGCTGCCTTTGTAAGCGCTCGAGGGGCAATGTTAGGAGAAAACGTCATCTGCATATAAGATTTAGGAGAATCAAGAATGTAGGCACCACAGGAGATTGACAACATGAAACAACCTGTGTCACTCCAATAATGCCCCATATGAAATCAAAAAGGCCCTAAGGAGAACAAGTCTGGCAATAGCATTCTCATAAAGCCTTATCACAGCCATGATGAGAGAATCAGATGATGATGTCACGAAGTCTCTGAAACAAAAAGTCCCTCTGTACAAAGACAAAAGCCCTACAAAAATCCATTGTAACAACAGAAGACATGGGAAGAAGTTGCTACTTTCTCAATGGTAGAATAATAAAAGAATCAGTGAAAATAGCAAGTACCAATGATCCAAAATCTAAGTTACTGATTTCGGACAGATACGGATACGGATCCACTAGTTTTGAAAGCCAGGATCCGGATACGACGGAAACACGGAAAGCACAAATAATATAAATATATTTTTATAATTTTTTAAAATAAAAATTATATTTTATCATATGTTAGTGGATTATTTTTATCATTTTTAAAAATAAAAATTATATTTTTTATCATATGTTAGTGGATTTGGTGAAAAAGAAGGGAAAATGATAACTTGATTTAAATATATAAAAAAGTAGATGGAATTGTGGGGTTAGGTGGTGGAGCCCTTACCTAAGTTAGGCTAAAATTTGCCAAAGTTGTTTGTACAATAATTCGAGTTTAACAGAATTAAGAACAACAGTTATCTCACAATTCGACCGAAAATTTAGCGAACTTAAAAGATTTATCACGTTCCAGCAAAAATTACGAGGAAATTCACCCGTGGTAAAAGTACAAATGAAAGTTGTCATCTTTAATTCGACCGAAAATTTAGCGAACTTGCAAAAGATTTATCACGTTCCAGCAAAATTACGAAATTCTTGCGTGGTAAAAGTACAGTGGACGGTTACGATTTATTGTGCTTCCATCCAATGGGTGAACGACTTTCTCATGTCAAATTCAAATCTTCAGGTTCACTTAATGATTATTATCATTCACGTTAGATACAGTATCAACAGCTTTTCTTTGGTGTATATACTAATTAAATATATGTGTTTGCATTATAAAAATATATTTACGGCATATTTGCACAACATACTAAGTTCGGGACAGCAGGGTAGATAAAACAGGGCAGGGACATTCATTTCACAAACGCCAGCGAAGTTACAAATTGACTTAAAAGAAATCATTTTCTCTGAACCCATGGGATTTTACCTCTTTCGGTTGGAAGATTGACTTAAAAAGAAATCATTTTCTCTGAACCCATGAGCTTTTGCCTCTTTCGGTTGGAAGCCAGAGTCGTAACCATGTGAGATGTTGTGCAAAGGGAGCTCCAGTACGTTTTTAATTTTTTCAATTGCTCCAAACATTCAACCAGTGATGCCAAGCCCTGGCGCCGAAACTTTATTACCAGCTGAGACAAATGTATGGCAATTATGCCCGCAATTCCTAAAGTAGCATAGCTCGAACTTCAGAGTATTCTCTAATTTTTAAAAACAGCATGACGCAGACAGGAAAATATGAACCCATGACATTCCGCAGTCTTGCAGACGAATCTTGGGTGGATCCCAGCGGATCCAGATCCAAATCCGTATCTGATCCAGGGATCTGTAGATCCAACCACTGGGCCTGACGGTGTTGAAAAGTGTAACTAGATCAGTCTTCATATTGACTATGTAATTATGAATTTATGTAAAAAGAAGAAAACAAGGTAATAAATGTATTTTTGTTGCTCTGAAATTGCTTCTGTGTTTCATGAGAAAGATTTTAGGTTAATAGACTTCTTCTTGATGTCTATTGGGGTTTGTCTTCTAGATATAAATATAATTAAGTGTCATATATATGAAGGATCTAGTCTAAGAAAATGCTCCAAGACCTTGCCAAAGAAACCGTGAAAGAATGGCTTAAGTCAGCCCTCAAACCACGCTGAAAGATGAGCTCAAATGATATGTTGAAGTCGACCTAATGAATGATGATGAAGTTGGCTGGATGGTCGGCCTAAAGACAGGGTCTGTGCCCTATATAAATACCCTGTACCTGGCTACAGAGATGAAAAGTGCGGATTTGCTCTGTAATTTCCTGAGGAAAAATTACGGATTTCAGAGGGCTTGTTCAGGGTTTCAAGTCCGGCTATAAAGACAGAAGATTTGCAGACCGTTTTGTGACATGAAGTGCAGATTTCAGACAGTGAAAAGTGTGGATTTCAGAGGTGAACAAGTGTGGATCTCAGAGGTTAAAAGGTGCGGTTTTCAGAGGTTACAGAAATGTAGGTTTTAGTAAGAACAGAAACAATTACAGGGTTTACATTCTGAAGCAGTGGATAAAGCTGATGTGCACATGCAAAGGATGAGATCTCGAATGATCTTATAATCAATAGGGAATATCTCAAGATAAACTTGGAGACCGAGTGTTTCTAATGTTGGTGCAGGTCAGTGCACGTGGTGAAAGAAATAAAAATATGATCAGTCGTTGGAGAGAAGACTTAGATGCAGTGTCGAGGTCTTGGAGGCATTCACATGTCGTGGGCGGGTCCGAGTCTTGGTCATGGTACTTGTCACGGTCTGAGCATCTATAAGAAGAATTCCTTGTGCTTTTCCTCTCCAAGAGGGAGAGGTTTTGCCATCGGCTCTTGGAGCCCAAGTTTTTGTGTCATCGTGTATTTTGATAAATCGACTCGATGAAAGACTAAACAAGACTAACAAAGAGAAGACACAAGTAGCTCAAGTAAGCTCACAAGTAATTATCCAGAAGAGAGAATTTGAATTAATTTCTCGGCACTCCAAATTTCTCAACAGATGGATCCAGTAACTTGGTCCAAAATAGAAGACATCTGTCCATGCAAGATTTATCTTACTTGAAGGACATTGGTGACCCAAAATAAAACACAACATATGTCTATGTAAAAAGTTTATGTCTGCAATTGCCATTATCTCCACTTTAAGCAGGGAAATAGAAACACATCAAAGAAAAGAGCTTTGTAGATACCACTGTTTACATAAGGTCATTAGCTACTATTGTTTTCTGGAGGTCACATGCTATCAGTAACAATTGAAACAAAAGTGGGCTCAAACTCCCATACATTTATCATGTTGAAATTCCCCAGTAACTAGGATTACACATCAAAACTATTTTGTGCAAATATAATTCAAACAAATGCATCTGCCCATAAACAGCAGCCTCATTACCTCAGCTACTAGTAAACTAAGCTCAACATCAAATAGAGATTTGACCAATGAATAGAATGTCTACAATACTTACAGGTGATAATGGAGATTTCAATACATCATCTTTGTCTGTGTTTGCTTGATGAAGCTTTAATGACTGATTCAACATCAGGCCTGCTAGTACACCATTTAAAGTACATGACAATGAATCATTTTACAATTTTACATAAATTGTATTAAAAGATAATTCTTCTTGGGATGCTTCAAAATATAAATGGCAGTCTAAGAAAATCCACTTCAGAGACAGATAAATAGAAAACCTAAATAAAATTGATTCACAGCCACCAAGTATCTGTTTCCTCTGCCTCCAGATTCAATCTGGAGAGTCTAGTTTCTTGAGCTTTAGATGCCACACAAAATTATCTGCCTATGCATCAAAATTATGCAGGTTACTGAACTAGAACCTAACCACTGCAATGAACCATCATATTTATTCTAAAAAGTTATGTTTTGTCCACTAAAACTGCAGGTTAATTATTCTAAATGCTGTTCTCTTAGTTCTACTCTGAATTTTCCTTGGCATAAAGCGAGTCTCTGTATACTTAAGTTACAGCTTAATAAGAAAATGTTAAACGTTTACTACTTACAATTTATACGAGCATCATCACAATTGCCCAGTAAATTCTATGATCTAATTTTTGTATTGGCCTTGGTATAGAAATGCTTCTCTATGATTGATGACTTTTCCAAGCCCTTGCCCATTTGCAATAATAAAGGCCACACATAATCAAATCAAAAAAGAATAGTAATTGACAGCTGATTTGAATTTTTCTCAATTCAAGAAATATCACTAGCATGACATGCTTTAAAGCTTATGAATAAATATGGTCGGACAAGTAAGAATAGAACGTGTTGCATAGGAGCTGCATGTCCCAAATATGTGTTGGACATGTGGATTCATGGACACATGGGTCCCATCTGTCTGACATGTGTGGGAGATGTGTACGGTGAAGAACATATGTCCCACATGTTAGACACTCACCCCATTTCCTGGCATGTCATACTCAAAAACAACAACAAAAATAAAATTAAGAGGTGTGCATATGAGTTGTTGATTTACGGTAGCATCAGATGTGCTCCAAGTCTCAGAATTTTCCGGGGAGGCTTAGACACATGTATTCCAAAATACCGGAAAGTGTTTGGGAAATTCCACCCGAATGCGGTTTTATTAAAATAATTAATTATTTTTAATGGCTGAACCTAAGTCTAAACTTAGGGAATTAAAATAGTTAACTAAGTGTGAATCTTCTAGAAAAATACGGAGATCAAGTCAATATGATCTAAGCCATTGATTAGAATCTAATCTAGGCCATTGAAAGTTCAACGAGAATATTATAAGAAGGAACTCAATGGGCACTTGGAAAATACACTAAGCAAATACTCAGTTGCCTGAGCAAATCGATTTTCTCACTGGCTGAAGTTCGTCAAGAGAAAATCGAATCAAAGAGAGAGAGTTCCAGGTGGGAGAGAGGGTATCGACAATAGTCAAGAGTGTAGGAACAGACTGAAAGAAGCAGCACAGAGGGTGACACAGTGGGGCCAGTGTGAGGGAAGCAAGTCCTCTCCGAGGTCAGAAATTCACTGTGGAGCGTGAGAAATTTGTCTATAAAATTTCTCACAGTGATTCCTCTTCTATTCCGTTGTTTGTATCTTGTACATGACATTTTGCTGAAGAATAATAAAGAAACCCTCATTTGTTGCATCAGTTTTCCCACATTGGGTTTTTGGGGGCACAATTGTCCAAAAATAGTTGCGTCATCGTGTTTGTACTTGTGCTAGTATTTTTCCTTGCATTTACTTTACGTAGTATTTTTAATTGTGAAGACTGCAGTTGAATTTATTTTGATATTTACTATGTAACACCATAAATAACTTGTTTTTGAATTAATAAGTAGAAGAAATAATATCAGTTGTTGCAGTAGGAATTCCATTTAGGAATTTTCACATGGTATCAGAGCGCAGGTGAAGCAGGAGAACAGAGCCAAAAGAGCCCAACGCTGAGCAGAAAGAGGATTTCTACGTAAGGAGCAAATCGAACCTCTGAAGGGTTTAAAAGCAGTCCATAGCCGAAAAAAGGTAGAATCTCGTGGAAAATTATTCTCTGAGCAAGTTGACAGAGAAGGAGATTTTTCCAAACCATGTTTTGTTAGAGGTAGAGGGATAGCACAAAGCAGAATTCTTGGTAGGATGCAGTTTTCTGCAAAAATTGCTGGGTAGAAAAGCACCAAAATTGGAGGGAAAAATAGCACAGATAAGTATGGAAAATCAAGATGTCTCTGAATTATCTTCTACATTGGAAGAAGGATTCGAATGTTTGTCAAGTGCAGCATCAGCAGGTTTTTGGTATATTGATAGTGAGGCTTCATCTCACATGACTGGAGTATGAGAATACTTCTCTAGCTATCGAGAAGAACAGATAGACTTCCAGATCACTACGAGAAATAGAACAAAGTGTACTCCAGTAGGGAGAGGCACCATAGCATTTTAGACAGAAGCAGGAACTAGCATCAGAGCCACTAATGTGCTGCATGTGCCAGTATTAGGAATGAATCTGATTTCAGTGTCCCAGTTACAGGACAAGGGGTATGATGTATACTTCATTGGAAGGAAGGTCTATGTCAAACATCTAAGCTGGAAGAAGATGAGACAAATTGGAGCTCGAAGCAACAGGTTGTATAGATTGCAGCTCGAGTCTCCATTGGCACTGATAGGCAGTAATCATAATGGTGAAAAGGAACTGAATGAACTATGGCATAGGCGAGTGGGACACTTACACCATGGAGCACTGAGGATGCTTAGAGAGACTGTTACAAGAGTTCCAGTCCTTAGTACGAAGCATGATGATGTATGTAGAGGATGCGTACTAGGGAAGTATGCTAAGGTAGCTTTTCCCAGAAGTGACAACAGAGCGAGAGGCATATTGGAATTGATACACTCATATATTTGTGGCCCAATATCCACAAGGGCTCTTAGCGGTAGTGAGTACTTTGTCACCTCCAAAAAAACCTGGATCTATTTCTTAAAGACCAAGGATGAGGTTTTTGATTAGTTCAAAGAGTTTAAGCCTCTCGTAGAAAACATGACAGGGAAAAAGATAAAGATATTGCGTTCAAATAATGGTGGAGAATATACGAACAAGGACTTCACAGATTTTTGCGCAAAGAAGGGCATCAAAAAAGAGTGGACAACTCCATATAATCCACAGCAGAATGAAGTAATGGAGCGGAAGAATAGAAAAATCGTCGGGGCAGCTAGGCTATGTTATATGACCAGGACTTGCCTAGATTCTTGTGGGTAGAGGCATGTAACACAGCAGTGTATATTCAAAATAGAACTCCTCATAGAGCGGTGGGGATTAAAACACCTAAAGGGGTCTTCACAGGGAAAAAACCGGAAGTGAGTCATCTCAAGATATTCAGAAGTGTAACATATTGTCACATTCCAGACGAGAAGCGTAGTAAGCTGGATTAGATTGTAGAAAAGGGGTAGTTCGTAGGGTATAGTGAGACCTCAAAAGCATATAGAATCTACATTCCAAGCAACAGGAAAATTGTAGTAAGTTGAGATGTAAAGTTCATGGAAGATAGAGCTTTCAGGAAATCTCGACAGATTCCAGCAGAAGATCAGTCAGCAGAGGTTCCATTAGTCCAACAGCAACAAGGGCAGCAGGGAGACAGACACCAGGATCGAGTACAGTGACTAGCACCAGTATTTCCTCAAGAGCAGTAGATCCAAGTAGTTCTCAGCAGATGGAACAACAGGAACAAGAGGAAGATTTGATTGAGCCTCCCACCACTAGTGGTAGAACTAGTAGGGAAGTACGGCAGACGCTAAGGGACATAGAGGATTTTGTCGGGAGCTCCCAGAACCGACAAGAGGCAGCATAGACAGCCTGATAGATACCAAGCCTTAGTAGCACAGGTTGATGAACCCTCTAGTTTTCAAGAAGCCATATAGCACCAAGTTTGGGTGGATGCCATGGTAGAAGAATGTAGTTCTATCATGACGAATGATGTCTGGGAAGTGGTACCTAGACCAAAGGATAGATTAGTTGTAAGATCAAGGTGGATCTACAAGATCAAGTACGCTAGAGATGGCAGTGCAGAGAAGTACAAGGGTAGGTTTGTGGAAAAGGGATACGCACAAAAGGAAGGAATAGACTATGAGGAAATCTTCACCCCAGTCGCTGATATACCTCTATCAGATCTGGTTATATCCCTAGCAACGTAGATGGAATAGGAGATTCACCAGATGGATGTCAAAACAACATTCTTGAACGGGGTGATAGAAGAGGAGGTGTATATAGGACAGCCTGAAGGCTTCGAGACTTATGAAAAGAAAACTCATGTATGCAGGTTAAAGAAATCCATGTATGGGCTCAAGCAGGCACCCAGAGCTTGGTATGGTCAGATTGATAGATACTTGCAGCAACTGGGATTCATCAAGAGTGATGTTGATCCAAATCTCTACTATCTGATGGTGGAGAATGAGCCACTTATTCTGGTATTATATGTAGATGACTTATTTCTAACAGGGTCATTAGGGCACATAAAGGACTGCAAAAAGAATCTTGAAGCAAAATTCGACATGAAGGATATGGGGTTGATGCATTATTTTCTAGGGTTGGAAGTTTGGTAGAAGAATGGGGAGATCTTCCTTGGGCAAGGAAGATATGCTACAGAGATTCTGAAGATATTCTGAATGCGGGATTTCCGACCCATGGAAATGCCTATGATCACCAACTGGAAGAAAATAGATGCATCAAGAGACAAGGAAGTGGACCCCACCTTGTACAAACAGCTCATTGGGTCACTCATGTATCTGGTCAACACTAGACCAGACATTTGTTTCGCTATCAACACCCTTGGTCAGTTCATGGTGGAACTGAAAAGGGTACATTGGGCAGGAGTTAGGCACATTCTCAGATATGTGCGTGGAACAGTCAGATATGGGTTGAAAAACACCCGAGGAGATGATGTCAGATTGAGCAGATTCACAGATGCAAATTGGGCAGGTAGTTCAGCAGACTGGAAAAGTACCTCTAAGTACTGCTTCATCGTTGGATCAGAAATGATCTCTTGGTGCAGCAGGAAGCAGAAGTCAGTAGCTCTAAGCTCAATGGAAGCATAATATATGGCAGCCAGCACAACAACGTGTGAAGCTATATGGCTTAGAAAGTTGCTTGTGAGATTGTTCATGAAGAAGATGGATGCGACCAGTATTTACTGTGATAACCAGAGTTGTATCAAACTCTCTGAGAATCCAGTATTTCATGATCGGTCGAAACACATAGATATCAGATGTCACTTTATCAAGGACTGTGTTCAATGTGGGGAAGTACAGTTGCAGTATGTCCCCATAGGGGATCAGGTAGCAGATGTACTCACAAAGGCTCTACGAAGAGCTAAGTTCGTCCAGTTTAGGGAGCAGATGGGTATGGTAGAGAACCTATTTCAGTAGCAGAAATAGATGGTTTCTCGGTTATAGCAACAATAGATTAGAGGTTGCGGGTGCGGTCACGATGATTGAGCGTGATATGCAAGGTGAGCAACAACACAAATGCAACATTTAACGATGGTTGGTGGGTTGTGATGTCAAACATCAACAACACAGAGGGAGATGATACAAAGTCAGAGTGATGCTTCAGCAGATTGCATTACTAGAGCACATTCCTCGATAAGAGGGAGTGTTGATTTCTGGTAGCATCAGATGTGCTCTAAGCCTCAAAATTTGCAGGGAGGCTAGGATACATGTATTCCATAATACCCAGAAATCATTTTGGCAAATTCCACCTGGAGACAAAAATAATTAACTATTTTTAATGGATGCCTAAGTCTAAACTTAGGGAATTAAAATAATTAAAGGATATTAATAGAATTAGGTGTGAATCTTCTAGAAAAAGACGGAGATCGAGTCAATATGATCTGAGCCATTGATTAGGATCTAATCTACGTCGTTGAAAGTTCAACTAGAATATTAGAAGAAGGAACTCGACGGGCACTTGGAAAGCCTTTTGAAATGGAATCATGAGATGGGTATGGTAGAACCTATTTCGTTAAACGAGAAATAGATGGTTTCTTAGTTACGACAACATGAAAAGAGGAGTTGCGGTGCGGATTAAAGAGGAGGCAGTATGCAGGGTGAGCAACAACACAAATGCAACATTTGCGCAGTAGTTGGTGGGTTGTGATGTCAAACATCAACAACACAGAGGGAGATGATACAAAGTCAGAGTGATGCTTCAGCGGATTGCATTACTAGAGCACATTCCTCGATAAGAGGGAGTGTTGATTTCTGGTAGCATCGGATGTGCTCTAAGCCTCAAAATTTGCAGGGAGGCTAGGATACATGTATTCCATAATACCCAGAAATCATTTTGGCAAATTCCACCTGGAGACAAAAATAATTAACTATTTTTAATGGATGCCTAAGTCTAAACTTAGGGAATTAAAATAATTAAAGGATATTAATAGAATTAGGTGTGAATCTTCTAGAAAAAGACGGAGATCGAGTCAATATGATCTGAGCCATTGATTAGGATCTAATCTACGTCGTTGAAAGTTCAACTAGAATATTAGAAGAAGGAACTCGACGGGCACTTGGAAAATACACCAGGCAGATACTTAGTTGCCCGAGCAGATCGATTTTCTCATTGGCTGAAATTCGGCAAGAGAAAATTGAATCAGAGGGATAGTTGTATGTGGGAGAGAGAGGGTATCGGCAATAGTCGGGAGTGCAAGAACAGACTGGAAGAAGCATCGCAGAGGGTGATGCAGTGGGGCCAGCGTGAGGGCAACAAGTCCTCTCCGGGGTCATAAATTCACTGTGAAGCGTGAGAAATTTGTCAGTAAAATTTCTCACAGTGATTCTTCTTCTATTTTGTTGTTTGTGCCTTGTACATGAGATTTTGTTGAAGAATAATTAAAAAACACTCATATGTTGCAACGGTTTTCCCACATTGGGTTTTTCCGGGGACGATTGTCCAAAAATAATCGTGTCATTGTGTTTGTACTTGTGCTCGTATTTTTCCTCGCATTTACTTTCCGCAATATTTTTAATTGTGAAGATTGTAGTTGAATTTATTTCGATATTTACTGTGTAACACCGTAAATAACTTGTTTTTGAATTAATAAGTAGAAGAAATAATATCAATTGCTGCAGTAGGAATTCCATTTAGGAATTGTCATAGAGATAAGGTGAGAATCATCTAGAAACTCACACGGATCGATCCAAAAATGATCTAAGCCATCGATTAAGATTTAATCTTGGTCGTTGGAGTCCCAACAGGAAGACATAAGAAGGGATCGATGGGCACTTGGAGAAGACACACCAAAGCACCTAAAATTTGATTTCCTTGGCAGATCGATTTCCAGAGTAGCAGCAGTTAGTTGTCGGAGAACCAGAGATTGAAGCAGTGAGTGAGGGGTAGGGGCAGTGATCTGGAAGAATTTTTCCAGATCCAGAGAGGCAGCAGCAAGTGGCAGAAGTGATCCACGATGAAGCAGTGCAGGGACTACACAATAGCTAAAGCAGAGAAGTTTGATTTACTTAAGGAGGAGGTCCATTCAGTTTCCAGAGGCCAAAAAAAACTTCCAGAGAGTGGGAGAGTCACTTCTAGCAGTAGAGGCATGCTAGACAGCTTTCTCAGAGGCAGAGTCGAGCCACATGTGTGAGGAAGCAATGCAAAAGGGCTTACGCTGGGTTTGGACGGCCAGTTTTCTGTAGAAGCCAGTGTCGGGATTGCTTGTGGGGTGAGAAAATTTTTCTCTCTAGTTATTTTTGTTAGATACTTGTTGATTGGATTTCCAGTTGGGCATCCATAGATTATGCTCAGAATTCACTACTGCATAATAATAAAAACCCTCACTGTTGCACCGATTTTCCCAAGTTGGGTTTTTCCAGGGACATTTCTCCAAAAATAACGGTGTCATTTTACATGTGTGTGTGTGTGTGTGTGTGCTAGCATTTTCTCAGTTTCTAGCACTATTATTTCCGCAGTTTCATTTGTGTAGATTACAGTGTGATTTATTCAGTATTTGTCGTAGCAAACTAGAAACAAATTGTTAAATAAAATTAACAATTAGGATAATAATTTCCAGTTGTTGCAATAGGATTCCAGTTTTCGGAATTTTCACATGGTATCAGACCATTAAGTGATCAACCCGAAAACTCAGAAGCGAAGGAAGAATTTCGCTGCTCAGTAAGAGCAACAGGTCGAAATTCCTAGAGGTCGCGCAAACCTTTGCCAGGCAGGTCGAGGTTCTTGGGGAAGTTCGATTTTTCAATGCAGAGTGGCAAAAAAAATCGACTTTCCAAATTGAGTGATTCCAGCAAGCAAAGAGAGCAGAAACAACTTAGATTTTCGTTGAGCAGATTCCTTGGTTGGACGCAAAGGGTTTTGCAGCAACAGAACCAGCATCGAGTGGAAGAGAAAAGCACACATAGAGGGAGATTTCTCTCAGAGGGTTTCTAGCCAAGAAATCTGATTTTTTCAGTTGCAAACTGGCAATAGCAGCTAGCAAAACAGCGCATTCTAGTGGGGAGTGCAAGTCGCAGAGCAACATTCGAGCAAAGGAAGAGGGAGTTTCTAGACCAGATCAAAGATGGCCATAGTTGGACTCAAGGATCAAGACATATTGGAGGGTGCCTCCAACTATGTCATCTGGAAGGCGAGGATGTTATTCCTTCTAGATGAATCTGTTCTAAAGACCTATGCACAGAGTGTGGTAGCCTAGTAGTACCTCAGGATGTCAATGAGCAGAAGGAGTACAAGAAGGAAATGGCGAAGGCCAAGAGGATGATTTTGGATGGAGTCTGGGACCATCTCGTCTCACATGTGACAATTAAGGCAATAGCCAAGGAGATGTGGGATGCCTTGGCTGAGCTATTTCAGAGTTCTTCCGAGCAGCGAAAGATGTATCTCCAAGAGAAGTTGAGGACAACGAGGATGTAGAAGGGAGAGAGCATAGATGCCTTTCTCACTCAGATTCAGGAATTTTGAGATCAGCTGGCAGTTTTTGGGTCAACACCTCAACCTACGGAGCTTGTACGATTGGCACTAAATGCTGTCTCAGAGGATCAAGGTGGATTTGTCTGTGGTATTCAAGTGAGATACCTTGCTGTGGTGGGACAGATGCTGGTCCGATCAAGTAACATGAAGAGTTTCACGTGGCTATGTTGAAGAGCACCAGTCTAGTGGCAATAGCAAGAAAGGCGTTGAAGAGGAGGGGAGGAGAATGTAGCCTCCATTAGCCACCTATATTTTTCTTATCATATCACCAGTGGTTAAATATTCTTTGTAAATTTCTTCAAGAAACAACCTGCAATTCCCGAAATTGTTAGTTTCTTGAAGCTCCTTTGAGGATACTCACATCTCTCAAGTCACTCACACTGCTTCCTCTTTCGCTCTCGACAATCCCAGGTCTGCAAAAATCCAAGTCAAATACTGCTCCATTCCTCTATTTCCCTCCCCTTTCTTCCAACTTACCTCATTCTCCATTTTACTTTTATTCATAAAAACCCCACAAAAAACATATGTTTTCCCTTTATCCCTTCATAAAATCCATTCCCTAAGGTTAAAAACTCACTTTTTGACCTTATCCGAACCTTGATTTCCCCTTTGGAAACATTGGAAAATCCTATAAAATGCACATTCTATATGATGTTAAGGCTTTAGCCCCCTCGGGCTAAAGTCCCCGACCGTTTTCCTCCATATACCCGAGCGCTAGGACTGACCGCTCAATCCTTGGGCGCTAAACCGAAAACACCCCCTTCCTTCATCTATTTTCCTTTGATAAACCCGAAAAACCCATTTTATAAAGTTTAACAGGAAATATTTGAAGTCACGTGTCGATGAACCAGTGGCTCGGCCGACTAAGCCCCGCATTCGACTAGCGTAACACGCCACCGAGACCCCCTTCCCCTCCGCCATTTTCCAGAAAACCGCAGTTTCCATTCCGCACTGCCTTCCAAGCCAAGGTGGTTTTCCCCCGTCGGCCAGCGATTCCATACGCTAGCCGACGCATGTCCCCACACTGTTCCAAAACCTCCGCGCCACCAAATCATTTCGCGCGTTAATCTTCGTACCATAGCCTCGCAGCGGAATCCACCTCCACCATCCGATCTGGGCCCTTCCATCCGACGGTTGCCGATCGCTTCACCTGCTCGACCTTTAACGGACCTGCACGCCTGTTAACCCATCCACCACGCGGCCAAGATTCAATCTCCGCCATCGATCTCTGCAGATCGACGACTCACATTCATCTCCCTGATTCCATCGCCCGGTCAACCTCTTCTCACATTCTCACCTCTCCGACATCTCCGCACATCGCTCCTAGTCCAGTTTAATTCCCTCCCACGACCACCTGAGAAAAACCAACCGTTGGGATGATGCAGATATGCCATCCAACGGCTCGCGTTCCTTCGCACATTCCCCAAAGCAGATTGACCTATAAACTGGATTTTTTACGTGTTTTTTGTATTTTGCAGGGTTAAGGTCATTTGTTTGTGTTTTAAAAGGAAATTTCGGACCAGGAGGGTGACGATCCTCTACGTTTCGATTTCTCCAAGGAAATCACTTACAGAGTTAGTTTTCACGTCTCTTCAATGTTTCCACAGGCATTGATGCCTTTCCCTACCTGCGCAGCCCTGCACAATAGAGAAAACCGTCAAAATCAATGCAGAAAAAGAGTATCAGAGATTGAAGACCAGAAGTGAACTAGAACAACAGATTAGTGGACAGATTTGTGGGGATTAAGTCTAAGACAGTTATCAAACGCCTAATCCCCAGATCTAAAACGTAGACTAAGAAAAATCTAAAGTGTTTATCGTACATATTGCCTCCACGCTCATATCTCAGGCCAATTGATTTCAATCCAATCAAGAGAAGGTTACATATTGCTCAAACGCTAATCAGAGTACTGGCACCATTGAACAAGTCGATGATTTATCTCAAAGTAAACCAAGAGTTACTGTCAAAGAATTTAATGAAACAAACAACCCAGAAAGTACCCCTAACATTTCTGTGGTTCTACTCAAAGCTCAATTCCACTTAATTCATGTAAACTAATTAATGCAAGAACACCTCGTGTGGTTTTTTCCATCGAAAGCCCCAAGGGCCAAGAAAACATTAACTCTGTATTAATTGTATTTGAGATCTTTAATCAGATCTCACCTCCTCATCCTTCTATAAATACTTCAGTAGAAGATGAGTGAGGGGTTGGTTGCTGATGTAATTGCTGAAGCATTGTAATGTGATTGAGCTGAAGACTTCTGTTGTAAATAGTGGTTTCACTGGCTCTTGGAGCTCTGCTTGTAACAGATAGGTTAGGTTATGAAGAGAGATGGATTAAAACACTGGATTTGAAGATTGTAACTGGTTTGAAGCATCAATACAAGCTGATTTATGGGATCCTGGTCTATGCCGATGGTGATGTTATTCTCACTGTAACTTGTATTTTGTTTCTGTTTTCAATTTGTTTCATTTTCCACTATAAAGAACAGTTTAAACAGGGTTAGGACCTACTGTATATCAGTAACCTTCTCTGGCTGAAAAACCTTTATTTAAATGTTTTCTCTCAACTGTGTTATTTGAAAATGATTTAATTCAGTTTAAGTAGAGGGATGCTGGCGTTCCCTCGTCTTATTGTCTTAGCTGAATGTTATTTTTAAATGTTACTTTCAATATATGTTGTGTAAAGATGAACTGAGGAAATTAAGGTTAGCCCTGAGTCCCTTTCTTGTTTGCTCAACTATTCGATTGTTTCCCTTAGGATGTGTTAAAAGCTAACTAGTTTCAAAGTACTTATCAGATCTTAGACCATTCTGCGTTATCTTTGAGTTTCCCTTTTGTTTTTATATGTTTTCTATCAGAAGTGTATCAAAGGCTAGATAGTTTCAAAGTACTTACCAAATCCTAGTTTGCTTCTATGTTTTTCTTAAGTGCCTGGTCAGAGGCTGGCTAGTTTCAAAGTACTTACCAGATCCTGGGCTGCTCTTTGTTCTGCATCTGTCATTTCCCTTTCTTATTGTATCATTCCATTCCATAAATCAAACTTTAAAGAGATCCTAGGCATAGATGACTTGCCCCATAAACTACTCTTGAACCCGATTGTTTCACTCAAACCTCCTTATGACCTTATCTGTATTAAAAGACCCGCCATCATCTTTCTTTCATCAAAGCTACTCTTGCTTGTAACTTCTCTTCTCACCTTTGAACCTATTTGCATATAGATCTTTCTGCCTCAGACAACAACTATGTTCAACCATCCAAGAAAACCAAACAAAACCCTTGGCCTTCATAACTAGCCTAATATCATCATCCTAAACTTCAAAGACAATATCCATCTTTGTACACATTGGAGAGATCCCTCTCCGGATTCGGGAGGGCTAGATCCTAGAATCCCAAAGTTGGTTGAAACGATGTTAACTCTGTGATCGGACTTTTGCCAATCTTGCTTATTACAGAGACCTAACATTTCTGGCGACTCCACTGGGGAATTGAGTTGAGTTTTCATCTTTTTTCCCTTTTTTTTTTTTTTTCAACACAAACCTTGAGAGTAAAAAGCAACCTTTTCAAGCACTACCAAGAAATGGTAATCATGATGAAACTTGTTTGAATCAGTGACAAACTAGGTCAACTCTAGGATTCTCTTAAGTTTTCATCTAAACCTTGGAAAATCAGCTAGCTTAGCCATTAGAGTAGACTCTCTTTGTCTCACAACCGTAGCTAAGTTTTGAAGCAAAGTTAGGACATTCTTGCAAACCACAAATAAAAACAATTCAGAAAATACCAAAAAGAACTTCAGATTGGTAGTAAAACACTTGCTCTTACATTTCACTTGCCATTGGATGTGTTTTACTTCATAATCTTAGACAGATTCTGGAAAGGGCCAAGTAGCCTCCGGATCTCATCCTCTTTTAGGGGTGACATATCTGGTGAATGCCCTCCCAGTCAATCTCTGGTTAGAGTTTGTTGTGTTTTGAGATATCCTTAAAAAGGAATGTTTCACAAGCACTGTGGTGGACAGTATACCTCTTTGAAAACACTCTAGAATTTCCACCTGGCAACTCCACAATCCTGAACAGACCTTAAGACTCCACTGGGAAGAACCCTTATCATTGTAATATCCTTCAAACTCGCTTGTAAGATCAGATTGGTTTTCAAATTGACAATATTAACCCCTGTAAAGACTGCCATATCTCGGTTGAACTCTTCTTCTTATTTGGGTCTAAAACATAGCATAGTGGCTCCTAGAAAGATTCATGTCTATCCCGACTCCCGATCCACCCGCAGATAGTTGTGATAACCCGAAAGTATCCCTAGAAACTCCCTAAGATAGAATCATCAACTATTTTCAGATCTCACATAAGAGCCAATTAAGTCCCGAAAATCTTCAAATTTACAACAATCACAGCCATTTAGTTCAATCCTATTAGGACTAGGTCATTTGGTGATTTAGATCAGCTAGGTTCTGAGTCTTCACATTCATCTCCGGAAACAAGTGAACACCTTGGGAATAGAGAATCAACACCCCCTGATTTGCATTTTCTACATAATCTAGGTGTCTCTCATCCAAGATCAGCTCAACAATCCACTGTTGTCCTGTCCACTTCTATTCATCCTTCATCCACTGTTCAAACCACTTCGTTTCAGCCCACCCCACCTCTTGTCAACCTACCCCCACCGCCTATCATGGGAGCATGGTATGCTCCCTTAGTCCTTCCTATACCATTAGTCAATCTTCCACAGGACTATTAGTCCAAAATCCTGTTGTATGATGCTAGCAATACTATAATAGCATCTCAACATGTGGACAAGATGAATGACTACTTCGACAGAAATGAAATTGATGATGATTCTGTCAAACTTAGATTATTTGCTCAAAGTCTGGGGGGAGAAGCAAGAAAATGGTTCAAAGGCTTAGCTCCCCATAGTATTAATGATCTTCAAGGATTCCATCAAACATTCTTAAACAAATGGGAAGTGAGGAAGAATCCTCTCCAAGTTCTTGCTGACTATAAAAATCTCCATAGGAACCCAGGGGAAAATGTGCAGGCTTATTGTAGCAGATTTAACAGTGTGTATAATGCACTTTCTCCTGAACTAAAACCTCCACAGGGGTCAGCTTTAAACAAATTTCCTAAAGGGTTTGATCCCGACATGACCTATTCACTTAGAGAAAGAGTTTTTGCAAGCCTTGAAGATATGCAAAGAGGTGCTCTTTCTGTGGAAGTTAACCTTATGGAGAAGAGAGCAAGGATGAAAGCTGAAAAGAGAGTATCTTTTAGAGAAGAATCCACCCCTACTACCTCAAGCTCAAAAATGGAAAGAATGATGGAAGAAATGATGAAGAAAATGAGCATTCTAGAGAGAGCGCAAGCAAGTCTAAATGAAAACGCTCCTCAAAACAGAAACCAAAACCAGAATCAGAGTGTTAGAAGAAACCAACCTCCAAACAGACGCAGGGAAGATGATCAGCAGATCACCCCTCCCTTTCATCAAAATTATTTAAGTGAGGTTGAGGAAACAGATGAAATAACAGAGGATAATGATATAAACTTATTTGGGGTAGATGATGATGACTTCGAGGTTCATTATGATAGGAAAAAAGGTGTTTATACACCTTACGATGACAAAAGGGATGATAATGAAAATTATTATCAAAACATGGAAAATGTTGTCATAGAACCTTCAAAGGAATATGAACTTAGAAGTAAATCTAATCAACAAACCCCCAACAACAAAACCTCTGACAAGCCTTCTCAAAACAACACTGCAACCAAGCCTAAAACAGTCAAACAAAAAGACAAAACAATGGCTGTTAATTCTGGTAGTGGTAAAGAGAAAGACACTCAAAATATTGAAAAACAGAGTGCAAACATTAGCAGTACTAACACCTCGGCTAGTACTCTTGATAAAACAACTGTATCAAATGTAAATAAAACAAATCAGCAAGTTGTTGTTGCTGATAAAGTGGCAGAAAACAAGGCTGAAACCAGCACCTTAAAGAGTCAAATTCCTTTCAGTCTGGAACAGGAAATCTCAAAGATCAAAATTTCTATTCCTTTGACTGAGTTAGCTGCCCAACATGTATATAGGTCCAAAATTTTGAAGGCTTTAAACATAGAAGAAAATGAGGATACACTCAATCTTAGTGACGACCAGCCAGAGCTTATTTTTGGTCCAAAGATTGAAGGTAAGTTTCAAGAGGGACCTGTCCCTCCCTTCTATGTAAGTTTAAATATTCATGACAAAATTCTACACAATGCTATGCATGACTCGGGCGCTTCCCATAATTTAATGCCAAAAGCTGTAATGGAAAGCCTGGGTCTTGAAATTACCAGACCTTACAAAGACCTGTACTCCTTTGACTCAAGCAGAGTTAAATGTCTAGGATTGATCAAAGACCTCTGTGTTAATTTAGCCCAAATTCCAGCCAAGTGTTTGGTCATGGATGTTGTTGTGGCTGATGTACCCCCAAAGTATGGAATGCTTTTATCAAGATCTTGGGGGGCTAAGTTACAGGGGACCATGCAAATGGACATGACCTATGCAACTATCCCTGTTTTCAATCAGACTAGAAGACTTTACAGGGAATCCCACATGCAATACACAGTTACAAGTCAAGACAGGCCTCAAAACTCTCCTCTGTATGTTGTAAGTACGAGCCTTGATTCTTTTATCATGTTTAATGATGAAACCATCACAGAACAAATCACTTTACCAGGGTTAATGGCTGAAACGGAGGAAGGGGAGTACAACGCTGAACTATCAAGACAGTTTACTATATCTGAAAATCCTAGCAAACCAAACACAGGTCTTAAACTACGAATCATCAATCCATTAAACTTAAAGCTTGATAGTCAAGAGAGCAATCCTCAACCCGATGAAAAACTTGAGGAGTCAAATCATATAAAGTACGTGCACCAAACTGATAAAACTGAAAATGATCCTCTCTGGACTATGTATTTTGATGGGTCATGCACTAGAACAAATGCTGGTGCAGGTGTCTGGATTACTAACACTGAAAACAATCATACAGAATGTATTTCATGTAAATTAAACTTTCAGTGTTCCAACAACATAGCAGAATACGAATCCCTTCTCTTAGGCTTGCATCTCTTGAAGAAGTTAGGAGCCAAGAGAATAAATGTGTATGGGGATTCTGAGTTAATAATTAGGCAAGTCAATAGGGAGTATAATGCAAATCACCCCAGACTTAGGGCCTACAGGAATGATGTCATGGATCTTTTGAAA
Source organism: Pinus albicaulis (assembly GCA_034641835.2). Classification (NCBI taxonomy): domain Eukaryota; kingdom Viridiplantae; phylum Streptophyta; class Pinopsida; order Pinales; family Pinaceae; genus Pinus; species Pinus albicaulis. Next base: position 636,066,792 of record CM076572.1, read on the forward strand.
ACATTTGAGGAGACCAACCTAACTTTTGTCCCAAGGAAAAGAAACATTGCAGCCCACAATTTAGCCTTTGCTGCTAGAACCTGCCCAATGCTATATGATGACACATCTCAGATTAAATTCAGACCAGCTGTCCCGGATAACAAGAAATATTGGCAGGTGTTTGATGGAGATAAATGAATAGAAGACTTCATGCAATTCAGAAATGAGTTTGAACTCCATAGCTCAGATTCAGACTATGATACAGACTGCAGTGAAGAAAATTTTCTTGGTGAAGAAGAGCCGTCTCCTGAGCTTGTAGATATTAACCTTCAGACTAGAAAACTTAGAAACCAAACAGAATTGAGTGCACAATCTGAAACAGAGGAGTTGGAAACTCTGCATTTTAAGGATGATAGTTTGCCCAATGGTTTGGCCCCTCTAGAATAACTGTTTGATTTTAATGATGTGGCTAATAAACCTAAACTGGAGCCTGTAGAAACTGAGGTAGAGAAATGTAATATAGGCAATGAGGAAAAATCGAAAATGATCAAACTGTCCAAAACTTTGCTAGCTCACATTAAACTCAAATACATAGAGCTGTTCAAAGAATTTTCTGATGTTTTTGCATGGAGTTACGAAGATCTTAAATCCTATGACACTGAAATAATACAGCACAAAATCCCTCTTAAAGAAAACCAAAAACCATTTAAACAGAAACTGCACAGAATAAACCCTGTCCAGTTGCCATTGGTTAAGAAGGAAATCATGAAGATGCACGATGCTGGCATTATTGTCCCTATTAGATATTCTGAGTGGGTATCTAATCTGGTGTCTGTTAGGAAGAAGACTGGAGAAATCAGGCTTTGTATAGACTTTAGAAATTTAAACAAAGCTTCATTAAAAGACAATTACCCTTTGCCCAAGATGGATCATATTTTGCAAAGGGTGGTTGGGTCTAAAAGAATTTCTTTGCTGGATGGCTATTCAGGGTATAATCAAGTCTTAGTCCACCCTGATGATCAATTAAAGACAGCTTTTACTACACCCTGGGGCACTTTCATGTATGTGAAAATGCCTTTTGGTCTAATGAATGCTGGAGCAACCTTTCAGAGAGCCATGGACATAGCATTCTCGGAAGAATTGGGTTTCTTCATCATTATCTATCTTGATGATGTCACTGTGTTTTCAAAAACAGATGAAGAACACTTAGAACATTTGAGGAAAGTTTTCGAGAAGTGCAGAAAGTTTGGGATATCTTTAAACCCTAAGAAGACTTTATTTGGTCTCCAAGAAGGTAAACTTCTTGGGCACATCATTTCAGAAGAGGGTATAAAGATAGATCCAAAGAGGTTTGAGGCCATATTGCAAATCTCTCATCCTCGAAACATCAAAGAGTTGCAGTCATTCATTGGGAAGATAAACTTTTTGAGAAGGTTCATCCCTAACTTGGCTGAGCTCCTTAGGAATATCACAAACATGTTGAAGAAGGAGCAAGGGGTAAAGTGGACCTTGGAAGCAAATACGTCCTTCGAGCTGTTAAAACAAGCATTAACCAAAACACCAGTTCTAATAAGTCCTGATTTTTTGAAAGATTTTTATATCTTCTCATTTGCATCAGAACATACCATAGCTGCTGTCCTTTTACAGAAAAATCCGCAAGGACAAGAGCAGCCTATTGCGTTCTTTAGTAAGGAATTGAGGGATGCCCCTTTGAAGTATAACATTATGGAAAAACAAGCTTTTGCTTTGGTAAAGGCTTTGAAAGATTTCAGAGTATACATCCTTCACTCACACATTATTGCCTTTGTCCCAAATTCAGTTGTTAAAGACATTCTAACACAGGACCCAGATGGTAAGAGAGGTAAGTGGATTGATGTTATTCTTGAATATGATTTAGAGATAAAACCCACTAAGCTCATCAAAGGCCAAGGTCTGGCTAGGTTAATGACTGAATCAAATTGTAAAGTTCTTGATATTAATATGATTAATGCTTTGGATGACCAAGAATAATTCTCAGCTCCCATTGTTGAAGACCATTTTGTGATTTCTCCTTGGTATATTGATATTGTTTATGTTTTGCTTAATCTGAACACACCTCCTGGTTTATCAAAAACAAAGGCAAGATTTCTAAAATTAAAGGCTGTAAATTATTGCATTATTGATAAATGTCTTTATTGGAGAAATACAAGTGGAATATTGCTTAAATGTTTGCCTGAGTTTGATGCAGAAAATATTAAGCAAGAATTCCATGAAGGAGAGTGTGGAGGCCATTTGTACTGGAAGTCAACAACTAACAAAATTTTGAGGGCTGGTTTCTATTGGCCCACTCTTTTTCCTGATGTACATAAGATGACCACTTCTTGCCATAAATGCCAATTGTTTGAAGGCAAGAGAAAATTACTACCCCTGCCTCTGCATCCAATCACTGTCGAAGCCCCTTTTCAACAGTGGGGACTTGACTTCATAGGAGAAATCCATCTACCATCTTCTGCCCAGCATAGGTGGATTCTTACTGCCACAGACTACTTCAGTAAGTGGATAGAAGCCATTCCTTGTAGGCAGGCCAATGATTCGGTTATCATAAAATTTATGGAGACTAACATCCTTTCCAGATTTGGCTGTCCTACCAAGATCATCACAGATAATGCAGCAGCATTTGGATCAAAGAAAATGGTTGAATTGTATCACAAGTATTAGATAACATTGGGACACTCCACAGCCTATTACCCTCAAGGTAATGGACTTGCAGAATCTTCCAACAAAAGCTTAGTGAACATAATCAAGAAACTGTTGGAGGACAATAAAAAGTCTTGGCACACAAAGCTGATCCATGCACTTTGGGCTGACAGATTAACTTTAAAGAAATCTATTGGTATGTCACCCTTCCAGCTTGTGTATGGTACAGATGTAATTTTTCCTAACAGCCTTGGTGTACCAGTTATGAAGTTAATTCAAGAGTTGCAGACTGAAGAAAATGACATAATCAGAAGAATAAATCAAACCATTCATCTTCAGCAAACCAGAGAGGAAGTGTATAACAAAGCATTGCAGAAGCAAGACAGTATCAAGAAGATATTTGATAGAAGAACAAAGGCTAGCAATTTCAAGATTGGGGATAAAGTTTTGAAGTGGGACTCAAGAAGGGAAGAAAATGGCAAGCATGGAAAATTTGACAACCTATGGCTTGGCCCTTACTCTATTCATTCAGTTGCTGTTAATAATGCATTTTTCTTACAGGAACTGGATGGAACAGAATTGTTTGGGGGTCCTGTCAATGGCAGGATGCTTAAGCATTACTTCTCTTGATCCATTTTATGTTTTGAAGCCTTTTTTATCTTTTTCCCATTATAAATAGTTCATCCACCACTGCATTCAAAGATTAAAAAAAAATAAAAAAAAATAAAAAAAAATGAAAAGAGGGCAGAATTGAAAACAAGAAAGGCAAAGCCCCATGCCAAAAAAGAGAAACAAATCTGAAAGTGTGCAAGCTCAAATGCCACTCCTCAAAACACACTTCTAGTTAGTCAAACGGCCTAATCTTGACTAATTAGCTTAAATTTTCTGTTGATAAGACAGTGAATTCGATTTGCCAAACCGTTCAATCTTGGCTTATCAGTAGATAGATTAGGTTAGAAATTAAAGGTTCAAATAAACTCAAAATCTGAACCAAAGTTTCCAAATAGATGATGACTCAAAACTGTGTTTTCTTATGTGAGTCATAAAGGAGGAGATCTAGTTCTAATCAGCCCAAAATCTGAACCAGAAGGAAAGTAAAGACAGCTCAAACAAAAGCAAAAACAGAGCTGTAAAAAGAGAAGGCAGTGCTTCAAGATTTTCACATCTTAGCCCTTCCATTTTGTTTTATTTTTCTGCAAATAATAATCTATGTGCAACTTGTTTTTATGCCATAGATCACAGCAAGTCAAACAGCTTAATTTTGACTTGACTGTTTTTAAATTTCTGCTTCAGAATTTAGAGAATGAAAGTTTGTTGGACAGTTTAATCCCAACAGACAATAGATTAGGTAGAGAAACATTTGAGCTCAACTGTTTAATCTGAGTTCAGGGAGAAATAAGGAGTAGAATTAGATTAGTTTTTATGCTTTCAAAAGAATAAAATGTTGTGAAAAGAGTTTTCCAATCCAAGTGCACTCTAATGATGAAGAGAAAATGTTAGATTGTAGAAGTTAGATATCTAGCTCTCATGTTCTTTTCTTTGGCTCGGCTTATTTTTCGGTGGAGTGCAAGAGCAAGCAATGGAATATGCACCAACAAGATCCCAAAAATCAAGTTCCAATTCTTGATACCTTCCTTAAGAAGGCATCATCCTCAAGTGGAGTCGCCGTTAGCCACCTATACTTTTCTATCATATCACTGTATAACATTCTTATACTTTCCAAGAAACAAATTTAACTCACCAGTGAAAGGAGTCTTTGAGGAAACTCATATTTCAAGTTACTTCAATGTACCGCTTCCTCTTTGAAACCTCTCGATATCCTACAAACTGTCAAATACCGCGCATTCCACTCTTTCCCCTCCCCTTTAACTTACCTCATTCTCCATTTTTCCTTTTATTCATAAAAACCCCACAAAAACATATGTTTTCCCTTTATCCCTTCATAAAATCCATTCCCTAAGGTTAAAAACTCACTTTTTGACCTTATCCGAACCTTGATTTCCCCTTTGAAAACATTGGAAATCTTATAAAATGCGCATTCTATATGATGTTAAAGGCTTTAGCCCCCTACCGTTTTTCTCCATATACCCGATCTCCAGGACCAACTGCTTAGTCCTTAGGCGCTAAACCGAAAGCACGACCTTTCTCCGTCCATTTTCCTTTGAAAAACCTGAAAAAACCCATTTTAATAAAGTTTAACGGGAAATATTTGAAGTCACGTGTTTGATTGCCGTGATGAACCAGGGCCGTCGATCTGCTCCCCAGATCCGACGGAGCGAAGCACGCCTCACTTGGTGGACCCCCCTCCCCCGCGCCATTTTCCAGAAAACTGCCGGTTTTCATTCTGCCCCGCCTTCCGAGCCAAAGTGGTTTTCTCCCGTCGGCCAGCGATTCCATACGCTGGCCGACACGTGTCCCCGCCGCTGTTTCAAAACCACCGTGCCATCACCTCTTTTCGCACGCTAATCTTCGTACCAAGACCACATGGCGAAATCCACCTCCACCGTCCGATCTGGGCCCTCCCATCTGACGGTTGCCGATCACTTCACCTGCTCGACCTTTAACGGACATGCGCGCTCGTTAACTCATCCACCGCGCGGCCAAGATTCAATCTCCGCCGTCGATCTCTGCAGATCGACGGCTCACATTCATTTTCCTGATTCCATCGCCCGATCAGCCTCCTTCCCGCTGACTCTCCGTTGCCCGATCTCTACCATCGATCTCTGCAGATCGACGGTCCGGATTTAATTTCTCCACAACTTTTTCCACGACCGCCCAGATTTGATCTCAGCCGTTGGATGATGCCATCCAACGGCCTGGGTTCCTCCGCACATTCCCCAAAGCAGATTGACCTATAAAAACTGGATTCTTTACGTGTTTTTTGCATTTTGCAGGGTTAAGGTCATTTGTTCGTGTTTTTAATGGAAATCTCAGACCAGGAGGGTGATGATCCTCTACGTTTCGATTTCTCCAAGGAAATCACTTACAGAGTTAGTTTTCACGTTTCTTCAATATTTCCACAGGCATTGATGCCTTTCCCGACCTGCGCAGCCCTACACAACAGAGAAAATCGTCAAAATCAATGCACAAAAAGAGTATCAGAGATTGAAGACCAGAGATGAACCGGAATAGTAGATTAGTGGACAGATTTGTGGGGATTAAGGCTAAGACAATTATCAAACAACTAATCCTCGGATCTAAAGCGCAGATTGAAGGAAAAACCTAAAGTGTTTATCAGACATATTTCCTCCACCGCCATATCTGAGGCTAATTGATTCCTCAACCACCGCAGTGCCACCTGTGCCTCAAAGGATTCAATCAAGAAACGAATTTATTGAACAAGTCCGATATTTTACCTCAAAGTAGCCGAAGAGTTACTTCTACTAGGAATTTAATGAAAGAATGTCTGCAAAGTAACCCTAACATCACAAAGAGCCTCAAAGATCAACAAAGCCTATAAGTGTAAACCAATTAATGCAATGGAACACCCGTGGTTTCTTCCATCAGCCCCCAAGGGCCAAGAAGAGCTAATTCTCGTATTAATTGTATTTGAGATCTTTTATCAGATTCACCTCCTCATCTCTATAAATAATTTCAGAGAGGATGAGTGAGGGGTTGGTTGTTAATGTACTATTTAAGCATTGTAATGTAATTGAGTCAACTTCTCATAAATAGTGGTTTCATTGGCTCTGGAGCCTTCGTTTGTAACTCGGAGTAGGTTGAAGGGTGAAGAGAGATGATTAAAACACCGGATTTGAAGATTGTAACCGGTTTGAGCTACATCAATACAACCGACTTATGGGATCTTGTCTATGGCCATGGTGATGTTATTCTCATCGTAACTTTGTATTTTGTTTCCGTTTAATTGTTTCATTTTCCAATTATAAGAAACGCTTAAACAAAGGTTAGACTCATCGTATATCGTTGACCTTCTCTCGGGCCGAGAAACCTTTATTTAAATGTTTTCTCTCAACTGTGTTATTTGAAAATGATTTAATTCAGTTTAAGTACAGGGATTTTGGTGTTCCCTCGTCTTGTTGTCTTAGCTGAATGCTATTTTTAAATTTTACTTTCAATATATGTTGTGTGAAGATGAACTGAGGAAATTAAGGTTAGCCCTGAGTCCCTTTCTTATTTGCTCAACTATTTGATTGTTTCCCTTAGGATGTGTTAAAAGCTTACTAGCTTCAAAGTACTTATCAGATCTTAGACCATTCTGTGTTATCTTTGAGTTTCCCTTTTGTTCTTTATATGTTTTCTATCAGAAGTGTATCAAAGGCTGGATAGTTTCAAAGTACTTACCAGATCCTAGTTTGCTTCTATGTTTTTCTTAAGTTCCTGGTCAAAGGCTGGCTAGTTTCAAAGTACTTACCAGATCCTGGGCTACTCTTTGTCTACATCTGTCATTTCCCTTTCTTATTGTATCACTCCATTCCATAAATCAAACTTTAAAGAGATACTTAGGCATAGATTACTTGCCCCATAGACCACTCTTGGACCTGATTGTTTCAATTAAATCCTATTATGACTACATAGCCCAATGGATTGAAAATATACCATCATCTTTCTTCTTGACCAAAGCTTACTCTTTTTGCTTGCAACTTCTCACTTTTGAACCTTTTTGCATATAGATCTTTCCGCCTCAGACAACAACTATTTTCAACCATCCAAAAAACCAAACAAACCCTTGGTCTTCATAACTATCCTAATATCATTACCCTAAACTTCAAAGACAAATCCATCTTTGTACATATTGGAGAGATCCCTCTCCGGATTCAGGAGGGCTAGATCCTAGAATCCCAAAGTTGGTTGAAATGATGTTATCCCTCAGATCGGACTTTGCCAATTCGCGTATTACAGACCCACATATGACCCCAGATCCAAGGATCCTAGTCAGGCACAAGGGGAGCAGAAGAATAAGAAGAAAAAGGACTTGTCTAAGGTCAAGTGCTTCAGGTGTGGTGAGGTTGGTCACTACCGCACGCAGAGTCCTCTCAGGAAAAAGGACAAGGCGAAGATGCAAGAATAGCAGGCAGCTTCTGCAGAGATCGATAAGTTGTCCTCTAGGTTGGAGGAAGACTTCACAATGATCGCCCACATACCTCCAGAGTGAGGTGGGGTGACTTGGAGTTGTAGCCCCAAAGAACTACAAAGATTGGCCAAGGTCCTTAAGGAGTCCACCTCATGGATCATTACCTGGTTACGAGGGCCCACAGTATTCAATAGCAGGATGGATCAGTGTCAAGAGGTGCAGTCATATTCCAGAGTGACAATGGCATTGATTTCTAGTAGCATCGGATGTGCTCTAAGTCTCAAAATTTGCAGGGAGGCATGTATTCCAAAATACCCAGAAATCATTTTGGGAAATTCCAGCTGGATGAGGTTTCATTAAAATAATTAATTATTTTTAATGGAAACCTAAGTTTAAACTTAGGGAATTAAAATAATTAAAGTGTATTAATAGAACTGGGTGTGAATCTTTTAGAAAAAGACGAAGATCAAGTCAATTTAATCTTATCCTTCGATTATTTTTTAAACTGTGGAGTTGATTTTTCAACGAGAAGGTTATAAGAGAAGGCTTGAAGGGCATTTGGAAAACACATCGAGGCGATCAATAGATCGATTTCTCAAGTGAGCAGCAGGAGAGATCAATCGAGGAGATTCTTGCAGTGAGGGGCAGAGATAATTTCCAGTTGGAGAGTTTTTCCTGAGCCGGGAATACATCTCAGAGAAGGCAGAGAAAGAACCAGAAGATGCAGCATAAGGTCTACACTAGGCAGCGCAAAGGCAACGCTGAGCCTCAGAGGAGATTCGCTATTTTGCTGAGGGTCAGATCAGATCTACTGCTGGGAGTCGGGGTGTGAGACCGAAGGGCCAAAGGATCAAGCATCCATCTAGCAGAAAGATCAGCCAGAGGGAGTGACATAGTCCCCAGCAGTTATGACGCAGAGCTGCACAGAAGCAGTGTGGGGCTTGTCAGTGTAGGTTTGGGTCAATGTTGGATATCCGATGTTAGTGTGAGATAATCCTCACTAATTCTCTGTCAGTCAAATTCTTTGTTGGATAGGCAGATTTGGGCATCCAGATTGTATTCAGAAATTACTGCTTAATAAAACAAACCCTCAGTTGCTGCATTGGTTTTCCTGCATTGGGTTTTTCCAGGGACATTAGTCCAAAAACAACGATGTCATATGTGTGTTTATTTCTTCTTGCTCAGTTCTTGTTTCCGCATATAATTTTTATGTAGTGAAGGTTATAGTGTGAGGTATTCAATGTTTGCCGTAGAGAAACTGCAGATAAATTGTTAAGTAAAAATTAACAATTAGGTGAATATTTTCCAGTTGTTGTAATAGGATTCCAATTTTGGAATTTTCATAAGTGGCAGCCTAGTTGCAGTCAGATGTTGGAGAGTGCAGGACAGAGTTGGCAGCAGTGCGGAGTGGCACAATGCAGAGTCAGAAGCAGCGCAAATTCTTCAAAGACAGTGCAGAGGCTAGTAGCAATAAGGACTCCGGTGACAAATGCATCATACTAAACACAGTTATTTCAGTATTTTGGATGTTTTTCAGTTGCAGATTTTGCATTTGCAATGCAGATGCAGTGTTGGCAGCAGTTCAATCGGGTCAACAGCAACACAGATGCAGCATCATAGTTGCGTGGTGGTTGGTGGGCAGTGGCAGGCAGTCATAGTGGCCATACATCAGCAGTGTGACAAAGGATGGTACGAAGACAGAGTGTTGTGGCAAGGTGTGCAACACTAAAACATATTCCTTGCTAAGAGGGAGTGTTGTTTTTTGTAGCATCAGATGTGTTCTAACCACGAAATTTGGTTGAGAGGCTAGAATACATGAGATCTCCAAGACCCAGAAATCGTTTCTGTAAATTCCACCAAAAAGTGTCTCAATTAGATTATTAGTCGATTTATAAATATTTCCTAAGTCTAAACTTAGGCAATATGGTTAATTAATCAGTATTAATTGAGATAAGGTGAGAATCATCTAGAAACTCACATCGATCGATCCAGAAATTATCTGAGCCATCTATTAAGATTTAATCTTGGTCGTTCGAGTCCCAACAAGAAGACATAAGAAGGGATTGATGGGCACTTGGAGAAAACACACCAGAGCACCAGAAATTTGATTTCCTTGGCAGATCAATTTCCAGAGTAGCAGCAGTCAGTTGTCGGAGAGCCAAAGATCGAAGCAGTGAGTGAAGGGCAAGGACAATGATCCAAAGGAATTTTTCCAGATCTAGAGAGGCAGCAGCAAGTGATAGAAGTGATCCACGTTGAAGCAGCGCGGGGATTGCGCAGTAGCTAAAGTAGAGTAGTTCGATTTAGCTAAGGAGGACGTCGATTCAGTTCCCAGAGGCTGTGAAAGTCTTCTAGAGAGTCGAAGAGTCACTTCCAGCAGCAGAGGCAGGCTAGATGGCTTGCTCAGAGGCAGATTCAAGCCACACGTGTGAGGCAGCAGCACAGAGGCAGCACAGAATGGCTTATGCTATGGTTTGGATGACTAGTTTTCTGTAGAAGCCAATGTCGAGATTGCTTGTGGGGTGAGAGAATTTTTCTCTCTAATTATTTCTGTCAAATACTTGTTGATTGGATTGCCAGTTGGGCATCCATAGATTGTACTCAGAATTCAATGTTGCGTAATGTTAAATTGGACAACTAGGTCCAAACTCCATGTTGTGATGCTCAGATGAAGATACCGATATTTTTATTGGATTCCTCTTTCGGAGAGGTGCAAGATCGATCTAAAGATCATCTTGATCCGATGAGCAAAACATTTATTTTGAATTTATTTTCTAATATATTCAAATATGTGCAAGTCGACTTTAAGGTTTTGTACCCCAGCAAATGTGTCACACACCCTCAGTGATGGATATAAATAAAGTCAACGTTGGAAGACATTTCACTCATCTCCTCATCACACATATTTCTCTCTCCACTTCTGATTGGTTCGAGCTACTTGGAGGCAAATCTGTAGTACACACGTGGGAGAAGGACGAAGACATTTTCTGCTGCAGCTAGGGTTTCCACCGCAGGTTTGACCAGCGTGGACTTTGGTCAATGCATGGTCAAAATGAGTTGAATTTTGGCATAGACTTCGATTTTTGCAGTCCGTACATTTTGGCACAAGAACCGAGGTCAAATGTTGACCGTAGACTGTGTTGCGTTGACTTTTACTTGTTGTTGTTCTGCATTTACTTTTCTGGGGCAGCATTGACTTTTGAGTTGACTGTTTGGTTGATCTGAGGGTTGTGTGACATTGTTGGTTAGCTGACCAATTGAGACTTTTCTGGTTGAAGCATCCTGTTGACCGCCGTAACGCACCAACACATTTATCTATTTTTGACTTGTCTTCTATTGATCTACTGGTATGTTCTATCAGCATTTTACTTTATGGTTTATGTGATTGTTGTCTATATATTGAAGAGAAAGTAAAGTTGCATCAAGCATAGAACATCTACATAAATTTACATGGTATCAGAGCTGAGGTGAAGACAAGCCCTAATTTGTAGCAATCACCGAAGAAGAAAATGGGTTCCACAAACTATGGCTTCAAGGAGGATGACAAATTGACTGGGAAGGATGACTTCCATGCTTGGAAGATGATATTGGATCTTAAATTGGAAGACCAAGATGTCATGGACTATGTGCAGGGTAAAATCCAAGAACCTCCATCCACCGCTACTATTGCTACCAAAACAAAGTACAAGAAAGGGGAGATCAAAGCAAAGCTGATGATCAGGGACTCAATTCATAAGAGTCTGGTGGCCTACATCTCTGAGCTGGGTACATCCAAAGAGATGTATGATAAGTTAATCCACATGTTCAAGGCCAACAATGCAAATCAAATACTATTCTTTAAGCATCAATTGAAGAATCTGAAGAAAGGTAGGGATGAGTCTGTTCAATCATACTTTCTGAAGCTAACCAAGATCAGAAACAATCTATTGGCTATTGGGGAGACAATAGTTGATCGAGAGATGGTACTCACCGCACTTGGAGGGCTCCCATTCGAATGGCATGTGTTCAATACTACCATTCTAAATAATAATGTGATACCTAACTTTGACGAAGTACTATCGAGATGCGTTCAAGAAGAGACAAGAATGAAGGAGTATGAAAATGAAGGAAATGTTGCCTACGCTACTCATTCTAGAAAGAAGAAATTTGGTGGTCCAAAGAACAAAGGAAGAGCAGGGGCCCAAGGAAAGAAGGGCAAGTGTTACACTTGTCATAGGCCAGGTCACTATGCTAGAGAATGTCCTTTCAAGAAGGATTCTCCCGATGGTGATGACAACAACAACTGGAAGAATGGAAATCAAAGGAACAACAAGTCCAAGGGAAAAAGGAAGGCTCCCTCCAGCGGAAATGGTCAACCTTTCAAAAGGTCGAGAAACTCCAGGTATGAGGAATCAAACGTTGTTGATAAAAGAAATGAATACATTCTTGTATCTGCCCTCTCTACTGCATCTCCACCCGACACTATGGATGTCTAGCTGATAGATAGTGGTGCCTCAAGGCACATCTCTAGGTTCAAGGAAGCACTCTCTGATATTGTTGAGAAGGATACCAATCTAGAAATTATCCTTGGAGATAATGCCACATATCCCATGAAAGGGACAGGGGCTATGACCCTCCACTTGTCTCAAGGACAAGTCCTCCGCTTACAGGATGTACTCTATGTACCAAATTTGAAGAAGAACCTTGTGTCTATATCGGCCATGGAAGACAAAGGTTTCAATGTGGCATTCATTGATGGAAAGGTGCACATGTGGAAGAAGAGCTTCAAGGAAGCTATCACAATTGGATTTAGAATTGATACACTCTACCAGGTTGGAGGAAGTCCACTAGGTGTGATGACATGTGATACTATCCGACGGAATGAACTATGGCACCGGAGGTTTGGACACCTTCACTACAAGGCCCTTCCCGAAGCAAGGAAGGTGGTGACAGGGATGCCCAAGTTTTCGAATAATCATGAAGGTGTATGTAAAGGTTGTGCCGAAGGAAAGCATACAAGGGGACCTTTCCCCTCAAGTGTCACAAAGACATCTGATGTCTTGCAATTGATCCATTCTGATCTATCTGGTATGCTGCCCGTGACATCTTTGGGAGGATGTTCTTATTATATGACATTCATAGATGACTTCTATCGCAAAACCTGGATATACTTCTTAAAGAAGAAGGATGAGGCTTTCATGTGGTTTCGTACCTTCAAAGCCTTGGTGGAAAATATGACAGGGAAGAAGATCAAGATTTTGAGGACCGATAATGGCACTGAATATGAGACAAATGAGTTCAAGGACTTTTGCAGAGAAGCTGGCATCAAGAGGGAGACCACTACTATCTATACTGCTGAGCATAATGATGTCGCTGAACGAAAGAACAAGACCATTGTGGAAGTTGCCCGTGCCATGCTATGTGACCAGGGTCTACCGAAGTTTCTGTGGGGAGAAGCTGCGAACACTGCTGTGTACATACAAAACCGATGCCCGCATTCCGCTCTGGACTCCAAAACTCCCAAAGAGGTTTTCATTGGTAAGAAACCTAACGTCTCACATTTTAGAGTTTTTGGATGTCCTATTTATTTTCATGTGTCGAAAGAGAAGAGGAGCAAGTTGGATGCTTCTGGGAAGAAAGGAATGTTTGTGGGCTACAGCGAAACTTCAAAGGCCTATAGAGTCTATGTGCCTGGTCAAAGGAAAGTGGAGATATGCCACGATGTCACTTTTGACGAAGATGCTTCCCTGAAGAAAGTAGTCAATCTTCCGAGATCCCAGAAAGATCATGAAGCAAGGCCTGGAAATCAAGAAGAACTGAAGGATGAGACGATGCCTGATGTTGAAGGACCGATAGACCCGATTGATCCACCTCCTTCACTGGGGAAAAGACCATCATGGCTCAGGGACACTCTCGAGGATGCTGAGGGACATTCCATGTAAGCAAGAAGCCGAGTAGATACCAAGAGTATTTAGCAGCCATGAGTACTATTGTACAATCCGAGCCTGGATCTTTTGAGGAAGCTATAAAGCATCAAGTCTGGAAGGATGCTATGCACGAAGAGTATGAGTCCATAATGAAGAATGATGTTTGGGATGTGGTTCCAAGACCGGAGGACAAAGCAGTTGTCACCTCGAAATGGCTCTATAAGATCAAGCATGGATCTGATGGAAGCGTTGAAAAGTTCAAGGCAAGATTCGTTGCCCGTGGCTTCTCTCAAAAGGAAGGCATAGACTATGATGACATATTTGCACCTGTGGCATGATATACCACCATTCGATCTATCCTAGCTCTTGCTGCTACGCAAGGATGGAGTCTTCATCAGATGGATGTAAAGACCGCATTTCTGCATGGTGCTATAAAGGAAGAGGTGTATGTAGAGCAGCCTCTAGGGTTCGAAGTCCAGGATCGAAACACCCATGTCTGCAGGTTGAAGAAAGCCCTCTATGGGCTGAAGCAAGCACCCAGAGCTTGGTACGAGAGGATAGATAGCTACCTGATGAAGTTGGGCTTCACTCGTAGTAATGATGATCCAAACCTTTACTTTAAGGTTGATAGAGAGAAGCCTCTCATTCTAGTGTTGTATGTGGATGACCTCTTCCTGACAGGTGTTGACCCTCTCATTCATCAGTGTAAGAGGGAGCGTTGCTGAGTTCGAGATGAAGGACCTAGGACTGATGCACTACTTCCTAGGCCTAGAGGTCTAGCAGAGACCTGGCGAGATTTTCCTTTCTCAAGGAAAGTACATTGTGAAGCTTCTGGAAAGATTTAGTATGGTGGACTGCAAGTCCGTGTCGACACCAATGGAGCTCAACTTCAAGAAGTTGAGTGGCAGCGCTGTTGGACCCGTGTTAGCAAATCCTACTAAGTATCGCCAACTCGTAGGGGCCCTGATGTTCTTAGTGAACACTCGTCCAGATATATGTTTTGCATTGAACACTTTGAGTCAATAGATGGTTGAGCCTCATCACTTTCACTGGGTTGGTGCCAAGAATCTTCTGAGATATCTTCGGGGCACGATAAACCATGGGCTGAAGCCTGAGATACACTGCCGGGAGCGTGACACTCCATGGATATACTAATGCCGATTGGGCTGGCAGTGTGGTGGATCGTAAAAGCACATCGAGATGCTACTTCACACTTGGATCTACTTCAATATCATGGATGAGCAGGAAGCAGAAGTCGGTGGCTTTGAGCACCACAGAGCCCGAATACATTGCAGCGGGTATGGCCTGTTGTGAAGCAGTTTGGTTGCGAAAGCTCTTCAATGAGATGTTCGGGCATGTGCTAGATACCACGGTGATACTCTGTGATAACCAGAGTGGGATTCGCTTATCCGAGAATCCCGTGTTCCACGATCAATCCAAGCATATTGATATCAAGTACCACTTTATCTGAGATATGGTACAGCGAGGCGCCGTAAGGCTCGATCATATAGGAACTGATGAGCAGGTCGCGGATATTCTCACAAATCCCGTGGGGAAGGTCAAGTTCCTAACCTTCCGTGAGAGTCTTGGTATCGTGGAATGACCCTATGATGAGGGTCTTGTTGGACGATGAGCTCTAGGAGCTCTGGGGGACTTTGGGGATAGCTTCTCGGAGCTATAAGCAACCACAGGGCTAGGCTTGCCGAACCTTTTTGGTGTGCTTGGGCCCCACCGTTGTGATTATTGAGTTGGTTCACCTCTCATTATATGTGCCCCGTATGCATCCTACCCATTGAGTTTAGGGCTCATGGGAAGTACCTCTCATTTGGCCAACGAGGTGGGAAAAGCTAGAGACTAGTAGCAAAGAATGATGGACGCATCAGAGATTGTCGTACTCTCTATCTAGGATGGCACGGTCCAACCACTTGGTCTGGGATCAAGTCTAGTGAGGTTTCGGACCTCCTACTGACTTCAGGTCAGATAAACCAACTTTGGGTTGGTATGAGACTCTTTGTGAGTCCTATAGAGGTTTCAGACCTCTGGGCTGAATCTGTCAGCGGGGAATGATGTCTTTGTGACTGACCCACTTCTGTTATGAAATAAAGAGCCAGCAAAGCAAGTTACGATGGGATGACGCACAATGTTGAGTTGCACAGGTGGATGGAGTTCTCCCTAGTTGAGAAGGAGTGTAAAATTGGACAACTAGGTCCAAACTCCATGTTGTGATGCTCAGATGAAGATACCAATATTTTTATTGAATTCCCTTTTCGGAGAGGTGCAAGATCGATCTAAAGATCATCTTAATCCGATGAGCAGAACATTTATTTTGAATTTATTTTCTAATATATTCAAATATGTGCAGGTCGGCTTTAAGGTTCTGTACCCCAGGAAATGTGTCACACACCCTCAGTGATGGATATAAATAAAGTCAACGTTGGAGGACATTTCACTCATCTCCTCATCACACATATTTCTCTCTCCACTTTTGATTGGTTCGATCTACTTCGAGGCAAATCTGCAGTTCACACGTGGGAGAAGGACGAAGACATTTTCTGCTGCAGCTAGGGTTTCCACCGCAGGTTTGACCAGCGTTGACTTTGGTCAACGCATGGTCAAAAGGAGCTGAATTTTGGCATAGACTTTGATTTTTGCAGTCCATACATTTTGGCACAAGAACCGAGGTCAAATGTTGACCGTAGACCGTGCTGTGTTGACTTTTACTTGATGTTGTTTTGCGTTGACTTTTCTGTGCAGCGTTGACTTTTGAGTTGATTGTTTGGCTGATCTGAGGGTTGTGTGACATTGTTGGTTAGCTGACCAATTGAGACTTTGCTGGTTGAAGCATCCTGTTGACCGTCGTAACGCACCAACACATTTATCTGTTTCTGGTTTGTCTTCTGTTGATCTACTGGTATGTTCTATCAGCATTTTACTTGATTGTTTATGTGATTGCTGTAGTGAAAGTAAAGTTGCATCAAGCATAGAACATCTACATAAATTTACACGTAATAATAAAACCCTCACTACTACACCAGTTTTCTCAAGTTGGGTTTTTCGGGGACATTTGTCCAAAAATAACGGTATCATTTTATGTTTGCGTGATAGCATTTTCTCAGTTTCCAACGCTATTATTTCCACAGTTTTATTTGTTTAGATTGCATTTTTATTTATTCAGTATTTTCCATAGCAAATTGCAAATCAATTGTTAAATAAAATTAACAATTAGGAGAATAATTTCCAGTTGTTGCAATAGGATTCCATTTTTTGGAAATTCCACATAGCCTTCCAAGGTAATTTTCTGTTATACAAATCAGCAAAGCTAGGGCTGATTTGTGGCATACATTGTAGTTCCCTATTTCCTTACATCTTCATGCATTCAAACTCTTTCATCTATGTTTCCTTGACTGCATTTTCCCAAGGTATGATAAGGCACTTGATCTTGGGGTTTTCCTTTGTCTTTCTCTTCTCACACCATTCATTCTTCAATTAGGTTAACTTTTCAATAAATCACTTTCGATCTCTACTCTATAGCATTACAAGTTAGCAATCATATCCTTATGGAAGCCTCCTTTGAGTTGGAGAAGAACCAACGAAAAGTGAGAGGAAGAGCTATTGTGGTGACAGTGGATAGCCTTTTTCAGCTGCACAAGACTAGCCCTTTGATGCTTGGGACTTTATATCATATGGAGCTGCTAGATTTTGTTGTAAAAATTCCTATTGATTAGGTATCTTCTTTTCATAGAATTGAACATCAAAGATATTATCAATGGTACAATTTCCTTCAGATACTAGAAAGAGCTAAAGAGATTTATTCATAGATCATCGACTTGTAAGATGTTATCAACCAGGAAAGTGAAGCACAAATATAATTTATATTAGTCAGTCCATCCAAGGTATGAAGCTCTTGGTATAAATGTATATGATTCAATTATTGTTTCTTGCTATGATTTTAAAAGGCAAAAAGAATTTCAGAATAACATGTAGATAAACATAATTCATCAAACACTTGATTATTCAATGGAAGATTTTTCCAAACTGTGGAATAAATGATACTCATAATGGTCTATATTCTAGAACTCAGTCAAGAAAGATAGACTTGTCACATACCTCATTCCACAACTCTCCATGCGCAAGACGTGGATACAGAGGTGCTTTCGGGTTTGCAAAACTGATCGTGTTGGAAATCACCAACAATTTTGGCTGTACAGTGCAAAAAAGATTAGTCCATGAGCACTCTAAATCAAACGTATGTGCTATGTCTATAGCCTGCAATATTAGTTTTTTCTCATAAATTGTACAAATCAAAAGATGGTAAGGCCAGAAATAAATTTGAATCAGACTTATTTGTTTTCTTTTTAGTTAATGAACAATATCATATTTCTTCCCAATATCTCTTTTCTAGTATATCTCACGTATTGTACAGAATGTGATATTCCCTACGTACTCCCCTATGCCATAAATTTGAAAACAGATAATCTTGCTAGTCCCACTAAATATTTGGGGCTTCCACAAACACAAACACAGCTTTTTTCTTTACTTTAATAAAATAAAGAAATCATAACTCAAGACACAAAGAATATTAAAGCTTAGAGCACAACAGAGAACCCAAGTTGTGGAGGGAAACGAGACAAGAGGCTGTAAATGTGAGGTTTAATTTCTTCAACTATCAACCATTTTTATAGGTAGATTTTACACTACAACTTCGAGTCCAAGGGACTATGAGATTTGATCCTTTCTTAAGTTGATTTTCTATAGTGGTGTTGTTTTGCTTTTAAATGTAATCCAGAACCCCATAGATGGCTCTAGATTTATATGGTTTCAAAATCTTTCAAGTTTCTAAATCAATAGTGAGAAATTTGTATCAACTAAACTTCACCAATTTAGGTGAAAACAGAACCCAACTTCAATGCAATATCCAAACTCATGCCATGTCATCTAAATAGGTAAACATAATTATCCTTAATAGAGAAGATAACTGTGCAATCACATGGATCAACATACACCAACAATTTTCAGCCTGAAGGTAGGATGCAAGGGTTTGACAAATGCGCAGTTCTGTAGCTAAACTTGCAGGAAGGTTTGGAAAGGCTGTCTTAATTTCTGGATATTAAAGAAGATCCATGTCCCTAGTTGGATCGTGCTATTAACAACCTAACTACGCCTTAGTTCCTCCCATTCAAACCCTCTTGATCATTGGCCTCAAGTCCATAGTCCAACTGGGTAAACAGTGGTAGACTATTCCCGTAATAAAGAAAAATGATAAAATCAGAAGATTAGTATGGCGACTCTACTTGAAGGAATTTCAAGAAGGATATAACCTATAAGAAGTTTCTCACAAAATCTGGTTCCACTGCTAGCCGAAACTGACACATATTATAGAAGAAGGCAAGTGAACAATTCACCCAGGATATCATAAGGTTCAAGTACTCAAGTGTTGAATTCTCTTGAAGATATAAGGTACTTGTTGTCTCACAATCGAAGTCAATCTATTATGGTAAGAACCATGGCTACACGTTCTTCGTTGACTTATCTTTATAATCCATTGAATTACTATCGTTGTTGGAATTCCTCATGACCCACTAGATAAGGCCATGAAAATTCTTCCCATCATTAGAGTGCTAACTATGTTGAAGGTTCAACATGTTGATGTTGTTTTGAAGTTGCTTGCCTTGTCATTAGAAGATGATGCACTTCAATGGTTTCTAAATCTTGATGATGATGACATTAGCACTCTACAGGCAGTGAACCAATTCAACCACAACATGGAACCAACTACCACAAAGAACAAACAAGTATTGAAGATTGGTCATTGGAATGAGAAGAAAGGTGATTGCTGGGATGATGCTTAAGGCATAGAAAATAGATGGATGGGATAGTTATAATGGCCATGGTTAGAAATCCCTTTTCTAGAAGGTCACTCATTAGAGAAATTTTGAGGTAAAAAATGGGTCTGAAAACGAAAAATGTGATATCAACATCAACTTTAAAAGAACCAATAGGATTCAAGATGATTGTTGAGATTTTCGGTAACATCGGATGTGCTCTAGCTCCGAAACTTTGTGGAGAGGCTAGAACACATGAGATCTCCAAGACGTAGAAATCGTTTGGAGAAATTCCACACGGTGTAAAAGTTATTCAAATAATTAATTATTTTTAATGGAGACCCTAAGTCTAACTTAGGGAAATTAAATAATTAAAGTGAATTAATTAAAACATATGGGTGAGAATGTTCTAAGTGACGTGGATCAAGTCTTTTCTAATCTTAGCTGTCGATTAGAGATTAGATCACGGTTGTTGAATGTTCAATGAGAAAAGTATTAAAGGAAGGCTTGGGGTCAATTGGAGAATACACACAGAGTGGCAACACTTGAGCTAAGTTGAAATTTTGGGGCGCGGTTTGCTGAGAATTTTCGAGTGAGCATGCAGTGCACTAAGGGGCAAATCGGCAGGGGTATTTCAGATCTAAGGTCGAGGATACATTGGCAGAGAGGCATACCCGTACCAAAGCAGTGCAGAGAGCCAGCAAGGGTGATGCAGGCCCAGCTAGAGTTGCGTAGAACCCACGCAGGGTTGTAGGGCTAACGCAGTGTTGGGAAAGGCAGTGTTGGGGTTCCAGTGGGCCAGAAAGGGCTCATTTTCAGCAGATCCAAAAGGTGTGAATCAGCCAAACTGAAGGGTGAGGCAGTGACTGCGTAGGCACCTGTGGGGTTCTTCATCCTCAGTTGAATCAACCATATTTTCTGTCTACAAGAGATAGAGGTACATCTGACATGATTTTCTCTGTTTGGGCAAACCATGTCTGGTGCACTTGAATGTATTCAAAATTCTGCATAATAATAAAACCCTCTAAGAGTTGTTGCATCGATTTTCCCGCATTGGGTTTTTCTGGGGACATTTGTCCAAAAAATATTGTGTCTTTTGTCATGTGGGCTTTATTCTTCAATGCTTGATCTGTATGTATGTGTAGGCTGCAGTAGTGTTTACTTTGTGTTTTACTGAATATTTCAGAAAAATAACTTGATAATTAAATCAAACAAGTAGGAGAAGTAAATCAAAATATTGTAATAGGGTTTGTGTAATTTGGATTCAGAAATTTTCACGTGGTATCAGAGCTATTGCAGATCAGGGGGAGCTGAAGCCATCAGCGAAGTGACGAAGATTTTTGCTGCAAGAAGACGGCTGAGTCAGCCCAGATCCAGAAAGAGGCAGTGGAGCACCTGAGGGAAAGCGCAGACCTAGCAGGGGTGACGCAGAGGCTGACACGGGCCCAGAAGGGTGACACAGAGCCTGTCTAACTCACACAGAGCTAACGCAAAGGCTGACGCAGGCCCAAGAGGGTGACACAGTCCGAGAGGGGGTGACGTTGTGCTAGTTGTCGTGGTTGGAGGTGCAATTTGTTTTTTTTATCTTTGAAGTTGTTGGTGGAGCATTGTTTCTATCGATGCAGAACGGTGTCTAGCAGGGTTGACAAAGTAAGGGGAAATAGTTCCTCAGTAGACTTTCTACCCAAGAAGTCTGAGATCTGATCAATAAAGTGATTGGAGAGGGTTGATTCGACAGAATTGGTGGAGGATTTCCGAGAAGGAAATCACTGGTCAGAGGGAGGGTATTCTCTAGAGGGTTTTTTACCGCCAAAAAACCCAGGTCCGATCTCTTGCTGAGAGCACCAGTAGAAGAAGGGAGAAGAGCATATGTTTCGACATCATTGAGCAGGGATGGCCTCTCATGGATTGAGGGATCAAGACAAATTAGATGGAGAATCTAACTTCGTCATCTCGAAGGCCAGGATCCTATCTTTCCTAGATGAGTATCACATCAAAGATTATGCCGAGAAGGATGTTGCCGTCCCGGTCGATGCTAATCTGTTGAAGAAGTATGAGGAAGTGCAAGCAAGGGCCAAGTGCTTGATAATGGATGGGGTAAAGGATCATGTGGTCCCACACATTGCCGAGAAGAATACGGCAAATGAGATGTGGACGACCTTGACCACATTGTATCAAGGTACTTTTGTCCAGAGAAATATGCTTCTGGAGAATTAGCTGCGACTATTTCAGATGCAAAAGGGAGAGGAATTGATCCCTTCCTCATTTGATTGAAGGCAATTCGAGATCAAGTGGTTGCTATGGGGGCAACTCCTAACGATGGTCTCATGGTGAGGACTGCCCTAAATGCAGTCATTGATGATTGGGAGACCTTTGTCCAAAGTATTTTGGGCAGAGCACAACTTCCAAATTGGGAGGACATGTGGGCAACTCTTCATCAAGAGGAGATCAGGAGGATGTCCAAGACGGGCGGTAGCAGGGGAGGAGCCAAGATCAAGAAGGAGGAGGAAGATGCAACTCTCACATCTAAGGGACTGCAGCAGCAACAAGAGAAGAAGAAGAAGGATCTCTCAAAGGTCTGGTGCTTCAGATGTGGCGAATTAGGACATTTCGCCAATACTTGTCCTCAGAAGAAGAAGGGAAAGGAAGATTCAGATTCCAAGGCTGAGGCAGCCAAGGGGAAAGATGGCAGTGATGATGATGTGGCCATGAGTACTCATGTACCTCGAGAGAAGAGGTGGGGCGACATTGATTTGTAGTTCTCTTGAACTGCAGATGAAGGGCAGGGTCCTTGAGTTGCCCAAACTCTTGGATCACATACGAGCTACGGGAGCCCTTAAAGACAGTAGCAGGATGACTGGAGTCAGTTGGTGCAGAGGATTATGGAGGCACGGTGGCAGTGAGGACGTTGAAGACTGAAGCAGCGCAATGCAGAGGCAACAACAACATGGAAGCAACAGCACAGAAGTTGATGGGACTTCAGGAGTGCAGAGTGGCAGTGCTTACGCTATGCAGAGCAGCAACAACGCAGAGCTTCAAAGGGTCAGCGCAGTTCAGCAGCAGAGGGTGCTTCAGTATCGAGATGCAGCCAAACTGACTTATCTGTCAGTATTTTGGGTGATGTCCATCAGTTGCTTACTTCTCAGCAACTAAGTTGATGTGCAGCAGTTAGCATTGATAGTGGTATGGGCAGCATGATGCAGCATTTTGAGAGAGAGTTGCAGTACAGATGAGGCAGTGACTATGGCAGAGTCATGGGTAGCAGTACAGAAGGCAACAGCGCAGTGGATGAGGGGCAGCAGCTGAGCATCAGCAGCGCGGGGGACCAATGCCATGGATCAGAGTAACGCTTCTGGAGTGAAGTGTTGCTAGAGCACATTCCTCGCTAAGAGGGAGTGTTGAGATTTTGGGTAGCATCGGATGTGCTCTAGCTCCGAAACTTTATGGAGGGGCTAGAACACATGAGATCTCCAAGACCCAGAAATCGTTTGGAGAAATTCCACCCGGTGTGAAAGTGATTCAAATAATTAAATATTTTTAATGGAGACCCTGAGTCTAACTTAGGGAAATTAAATAATTAAAGTGAATTAATTAAAAAATGTGGGTGAGAATGTTCTAAGTGACATGGATCAAGTCTTTTCTACTCTTAGTCGTCGATTAGAGATTAGATCACAGTCGTTGAATGTTCAACGAGAAAAGTATTAAAGGAAGGCTTGGGGTCAGTTGGAGAATACACACAGAGTGGAAGCACTTGAGCTATGTCGAAATTTTGGGGCGCGATTTGCTGAGAATTTTCGAGTGAGCTTGCAGTGCAGTGAGGGGCAGATCGGCAGTGGGATTTCAGATCTGAGGTCAAGGATACATTGGTAGAGAGGCAAATCCATACCAGAGCAGTGCAGAGACCCAGCAAGAGTGACATAGGCCTAGCCAGAGCTGCGCAAAGGCAGCGTAGGTTTAGCCAGGGTTACGCAGGCCCAGCCAGAGTTGCGTAGAGCCTCACGCAGGGCTGTAGGGCTGACGCGGTGTTGGGAAAGGCAGCATTAGGGTTCCAATGGGCCAGAAAGGGCTTGTTTTCAGCAGATCCAGAAGGTGTGAATCAGCCACACTGAAGGGTGACGTAGTGACTGCATAGGCACCTATGGGGTTCTTCATCCATAGTTGAATCAGTGAAATTTTCTGTCTCCGAGAGATAGAGGTACATCTGCCATGATTTTCTCTGTTTGGGTAAACCATGTCTGTTGCCCTTTAATGTATTCAAAATTATGAATAATAATAAAACCCTCTAAGAGTTGTTGCACCGGTTTTCCCGCGTTGGGTTTTTCCGGGGACATTTGTCCAAAAAATATTGTGTCCTTTGTCATGTGGGATTTATTCTTCAGTGCTTGAACTGTATGTATGTGTAGGCTGCAGTAGTGTTTACTTTGATGTTTTACTGAATATTTCAGAAAAAAAAATAACTTGTTAATTAAATCAAACAAGTACGAGAAGTAAATCAGAATACTGCAGTAGGGTTTATGTAATTTCGATTTAGAAATTTTCACAATGATGATGTCAACCATAAGGGTAAATAATTTTGGAGGGACAGAAACAAACAAACAAACAAACAAACAAATATATATATATATATATTCTCAACTTACTTGCTTATAGGTTTACTCAAATTTTGAATGTAGGCACTCATTGGATGCAGAATGCAGAATTAAATTATGCATCCAATGAGTGCCTACAATTGAAATTTGAGTAAACCTATAACAAGATAAGCTGATATTGCTATTAAAAAGAGTAGTTTTCTCTCTCACCCATTGAATATTCATAAATTTTATTTTATTGTTTTCCTTAGGAGGCCCATTTAAGCCTTGGTTTCTCTAATGGATCTCCACACCATTATTCATTTATTTTCATATGTACATGCCTTTATTGCAATTATTCAATCATTTATATAAAATATGTTACCCTTTATTTTGTACAGGGGTAATACCAATAAATTTCTTCACTATCCTAGTGATTTCTATCACTAGGAGCCTTGGATATTGGGGGCATTTATTTGGTTTCATGGATATGATGAACTAGAGGGCTTGATGACATATTGATTGATCATATGATGTGGCACATGAGGCTCCTTTTGGGCATTGGATTCATCTTGATTTTTGGGCATCTTCACATATTCATGATTCCCAAGGCATTGGTCAAAACAATTTAGAGTTATTTTTCATCTACCAAGACTTCTCATGTCATGCCACATCCTAGGTTTTGGAGCTCTCACCTTGTTTGCACATTTTGAGGCTTGTGTCACATCATTTGATGGAATCTCTACCTTGGAGGTTGCATTGGGGTTTTTGTTTGGCACATGTGAGGTTACTAGGCTCTCCAATGACTGGAGGAGACGATTGGGATGATTTGAGGAGGGCCATGCACCTTGAACACCTCACATATGACATGTTGGAGCTGATTTTGAGGAGCCACCCACTCTTGAGGGGTTTTACTCATGATTTATGAAGATTTTTTCACCTTGGAGACCCATGCATCCACTTTGGAGGAGACTTGGGAGTCTTTCATTGCACAATTTGAGGAAATTGGTTGAGGATCTACCTAATTAGAGGGCTTTGGAGGCTATATGTTGGACATTTGACTCACATTCTTCCCTTATTAATGGAGACATCCCTCTTCCTTGGGGCTATTTGACTTGGATTATTGTATATGTGGCTTGAACACCTCATTATTTCATGTACTTTTGACTAAATAATTGGAGGAAATGATATTTTATCCCTCCCTAGGCTAGATCTAAGGATCTTATATGAGATAATATTATGCTATTGTAAAGGAAGTTGAGCAACACTCTATATAAAGAGTTGCCCTTCCTCATTTACCCTCGTGTTTGGATTCTTGGAGCTTCCATTCCTTGAAGTTTTATTGACTATCTATATTGGTGCATATGGTTATGTAAAGGAATTTGTCTTTGTGGATGATTGTTGTCAACTCTTGCACCTTCTCTATGTTGGTTATTATCTGGTGCATAAAGATTTATGGTGAGATGTTCAAGTCTTCTACGAGCTAAGTAGATCAATCCATTGAAAGGATTTTTCTAATGTTAGATGGAAGATGCTCTAGGGTAAATCCTTTTTCATTTGCCAGTTTGATATTTATCTATTGCCTTGCCTTGTCTATCTATCTTGGAACATGGTAAGAGATGTTGAGTAAGTTCATCAAGCTACAGTTGATCTTGTTGGTGAAGGTTGATCCCTTGAGGACCTCGTCTCATGGGGCATTGATCCCTATTGTTAATCTCTATTGGATGGGGGATTACTCTTCCTCTTTGGTTATAATCTCTTATCCTAATCCTTAGATTAAATAGACCAATTGTTAAGAGGGGTTCTTCTTGGTATCATAATCCTCCTTGATTCACCTTGACTCTATTGCCCTTGTTGGATTTGGCACTAATCTCTACATCCTTCCATCACCTATTTTAAAACCCCAAAAAAACTAATATATTGTTTTACTAAAGCTACTCCCACTTCACTTTGTGCCTTGTTATCCAACCAAGTGGGTAAACCCTAGAAGAAAAATTTTATCCTGTTTGTTTAGCTTTCCAACCAGCAACCCTATGATGATCCATAGATAGCTAGCCTCAAATGCCTCCCATCTGTGCTCTAGTCAGTGCTTTATTTCATTTAGTCTACTCATCCAATGAAGGTGGGTCATCAAATATGAGGAATATTAACCATTTTTGTCATCAAGTGCTTTCATTTAATGTTTAAGGCCATTATAGCATTGATCACAGGTTGAATTGGATGATCAACCACTTTTGGCTAAATTCTTGTTGCCATGCTTCACCTTGGTGGTTATCACATGCCCTAGTCCAATGTGACTCCCTTGAGGCCTTTCTTTGTACTATCTTGGAGGGGCACAAATAGGAGGCTCTGATTGATGTTGTGTGTCCATAGTAACCCACAGTTAACATTTTTCATATGTCCTTCGTATTCACATCCCAGCTTGGGGTTGATTGTTATCTGTCAGTAGTATTGGTTCCCTGTTTCCCTAATCCTTGAGTAGAGGCTTGACAACTTTACTTTAAAAGGTTGATGCAACGAAAATAAAGGAAAAAGCATGTGCATAATAATAAAATGCAAAAGCTTGGAAGGGATAAATGAAAGTACAAGGACAAAAGCCTTGCCTGAGATCTACCCCTGTCATTAGCCCTCTGCCAATTCCTCGATAATGTATGAGCTACTTAAATGAAGGGAAATTTGATTATCCTGGTCTCGATGAGCACTGAAACATTTCATCCTTAAGGGGTCAATGATGAATCAATTAAAGCTTGTAACCCAAGCTACATCCGCAAAAGAAAAAGAAAATCAATTAAGAAAAAGGTGCACAAAAGGGGTGTTAAAAATAGGTCGTGAAAAGAGGTAACTCAGGTCCCATGCTTGCTCCCCCTTTACAACATGATGTTCAAGGATGATGGAATTTCATAACTGATATAAATATTGTAGCATCATCCACAAAGTCAACCAATACCATGTCATTGATGACTTGCACCTTTTGATTGATGGGTCAGCCTAGGAATTGTTCCTCCCCTTAGGGTTGGAAGCATCGAATAGGGCCTTGTGATAATCCTCCCATGTTTAAGCATGGTAACTTGTTTACAAATCATAAGCTAGAAATACATTTGAAGATGATACTTGTGTGAAGAGAAGTACATTGATGACTTTCACATTAAACGTGGCCCAATTTGGTACTCTTATGGTTCTTGCAGCTATGGTGTTGATCTCACCTGATTCCCTGATTATGTTTTAGATGTTTGTTCCCAAGCACAGTTGTTAACCCTTAAGGGATGGCATGATGCTTCTCGAGCACTTTAGAGAGGACCTTCAACCCATTTGATGACTACTCTAGCCACCAGAGCAAGGACGTTGACCACCTAAGGAACATTGACCTTGGGATATATCCAGCATACTTGATGGCACTCTCCTCTCCCTCTAGGACCTAAAACGTTGCACAATTGAGCCAAGGTGTTGCTTAGAGAGTTGATGTACCCCAAAATGACAGGATGCCCCCAGGCTAGCATTGCACCTTGATGGATGTTGCCCTATTCCTGAGATTATCTAACAATGATAATTGCTTGAGACCCCTCTAGAGGGGATGATACACTTCTCTAGATGATGATGTCATGCCCTAGCCTCATGACATCCCCTTCATGAAGCTTGGAGTGATAATTTGATGGTGACATCTTGTTGAGGGAGCCTTTGGTTAATGATTGGATACATTTTGATGAGGAGATGTGGCTTTTGGAGTGAGGAGCACCCTTTTGAGCCATTCGTGGCATATTTTGATGAGAGATGCACCTTTTGGAGGATGACTTCAACCTTGGATGCCTTTTAGCTCACACGTGTGGGTTAAAGTAGGCTTGTTTTTATGTTTATTCATTGAGATAGCTATCTTTTTGGGTTAGTTTGTGACCTACTTGACTTGTAATCACATATTTTATTATTTTTAGGTTTTTAGACTAATCTTACCCTAATCAACTTGGTTACACTCATGTAAATAGAGGGAAGTCAATTTAGAGTTGGATCATTGTCACACTAACACTTGAGAAAGTGCACACTAGCTTGTCTCTTTTCTCTAGGTTGTTATGGAGCATTAAATGAGCAAATTGTCTTGGGGAGGATATTGTGATTGGATGTGATTTTCTCTTGGATGATAATGATGAATCCATGGTGCTTTGTGCAAATTTATTGTAAATATCTTCTTCCATCTTATCTTTGTTATAGAATTAGGGTTTCATTGAAATTTATATTAAGTGTATTGAATATTTTATGGCCCTAACGACTCCTTTACAAAATTGTCATCAAGCTTCCATCAAGGAACCTTAGTATAGTTTCCTTGCAATTTCTCTAATTTGATTGAAAATTCCCAAGGTTTGTGGATTGGAGAAACATCATTGTAGCCTTTTTCTCTCACATCAATGCTCTTCCATAGACCTTGCCTTAGACTCCATAACCCCCCTTGATTGAGAAAGGCATTGGTCTACTATTGTGTCGATCTCTTTAACTTATAAAAATTAAAACCCTAAATTGTATTTTATTTTTGTATGTTTTCTAGAGTACAACAGGGTTAGGTTACAGCGAAACCTGCATTTTACAGAGTTATTTACCTTGGACATCATAGTCCTAGGGTTAGGCTTTGCATGTACAAAATTAAAAAAGCATAAATATCATTTTTCATGCATTTTTCAGCCATTAGTTAGGGCTGACGTCTAGGGTTTTCTTGTTGTTTTATGTGTTTTCAGTGATGTTGCGAACATCGGCATCAGGATAAAATCGGCAAGGTTCAGGAAAACCAAAGAATCGTAAATATCGGGAAAATATCGGTAAAAAATCGGCAAACATCGACAAAATTAAGATACCATAAAAATATCTTTAAAAATTGGCAAAACATCGTCTAGGCCAAAAAATCATGATTTCGAGATAAAATCGGGATGTTATCGAGATGTTCGCAATAAAATCGGGATGTTATCGAGATGTTCGCAACACTGGTTTTCAGCCATTGAAAATTTGCTACAATTTATTTCCTAGTTTATTCGTCAAATAGCCTTTATTTCTCAGTTGTCTCTTATTAATTTTAGGCTATTTTGTCATTGTTGTCATGATTTCTTGCATACTATAAGTGTATTCATCATAAACCCTAGTTTATAGCAGCAATTTATAATTTTAAGATAACATGTGTTTGGGAACCTATTTAAACCTCTCCAAGACTTTCTAAGCCCTCTAGATTTAGTCATCAGATCCTTTGAACTCTTTGTCTTGGAATTGCATCTTATCTCAACTGGAACCCCAATATTTGATCATTTACCCTTGGGTATATTTTATAGTAGAAGCCTTGAGGAGGTATTTAGCCTAGGAGCATTTGAGTTATCTAATCCCTAAGATTTTCTGCGGAAGCCTCCTTTGTGGGGATAGTATCCAACCACAAAACAACATGGAAGCAATTTCTAAGATGACAGTGGTGATTGATCTCATTGTTGCTCCTAATCTAGAGTGCTTAGTGAGGTTTTGCACTAAGGTGATAGATTTTGTACTAGCATGCCTCATTGTCTAGCTTTAGTAATTCTTCTAGGAATACCCATTTGAGCTAGAGGAGAGCTAGCCTAAAGTGAAGAGGAAAAGTTGTTGAGGTAATAGCCTTGAGTTGTAACTTGTGGGTTAGGGATTTTATCCTTAAGTACAATTTGGGAGGTAACATTTTTGGCATCATTTCCAGGGATAAATTCCACTCTTGCAGAAATTTGAAAACTATGCTTTGTGACACATTTGTGAGATTGTTGTAGTCCAGACCTCCTCACATGGAAACTTCAAAAAGGGATAAAGCCCTTGTTCCTTACAGATTTTGAAGACATTGTTGGATGCAGAGGAGAGCACATCCATCAATTTTTTAAGGCTCTTGGAAGAAAATCTCATCTTGGCAACTCCACCTTGGTATTGGTATGCGGTACCCATGTTCATTTTCAACCCAAGAGAGATGGAGATTCCAACCTACAAACACTTGGAGTTCAACGTTGCTTTGTTTTGGAGGTTGACCAACATAGAGGAAAGGGCCACTATATTGATGAGGTGCTAAGGTGGCTACATTGACTCTTTAACTTCACCTATCACCTTCATCTTGCACATGCTATAGTAAGGCAGGAAAGGAGAAGCTCCTTTGAGCATTAGAGTAACATGAATAAGCTCCCTTGAGCATTAGATTTGATTTCATGTCATCATAAGCATTGATGGCATGTGCCTTGCTTTATACGAGACAAATTTAGATGTAAGTGTGGTATTTTTGCTACATATGGAGGTCATTCTCATGTGTACATGACAAGATTATGAGCTTCTCATGCACTCACAGGAAGAGCACATGTCTCCGAGTTGGAGCCAGTTGTTACCCCTTATTTTGCACAGGGGTAATACTAGTGAATTTCTTCACTAACCTAGTGATTTCTATCATTAAAAGCCTTGAATATTTGGGGCATTCATTAGATTTCATGGATTACGATGAACTAGAGGTTTGAGGACATATTGATTAATCATATGGTGTGGTGCTTGAGGTTCCTTTTGGCCATTGGATTCCTCTTCATGATTCCTAAGACAATTCACAATTCACAAGGAATTTTCACGTATCTCAAGGTAGTTAAGAGTTTACAAGGCATTGAACAAAACAATTTAAGGTTATTTTTCATGTGCCAGGGCTTTTGATGCTTTTTCACCTTGTCTGCACATTTTGAGGATTGTGTCACATCATTTCATGAAATGTCTACCTTGGAAGTTGCATTGGGGCTTCTACTTGGCATGTGTGGACTTACTAGGCTCTCCCGTGATGTGAGGAGATGAACCATGATTTGAGGAGGATTGTGCACCTTGACACCTCACACATGACATCTTGGAGTTGATATTGAGGAGTCATCCACTCTTGATGGGTTTAACAAGTGATTTATGGATTTTTTTTTCCATGTTTGCAACCCATGCGTCCACTTTGGAGGAGACTTGGGAGTTCTTGGCACACTTTGTGGAGATTGGTTGAGATCTACCTACTTGGAGGCATTTGGAGGCTAGATGTTGGACATTTGACTCACCTTCTTCCCCTATTGGTGAAGATGTCCCTCATTCTTAGGGATATTTCACTTGGATTACTGAACTGCGGCTTGACCACCTCATTATTTCATGTATTTTTAACTAAATAGTTGGAGGAAATGATATTTTATCCCCTCTCTGAGCTAGATGTAAGGATCTCACATGAGATAATATTATTCTATTGTAAAGGAAGTTGAGCAACACTCTATCTAAAGAATCGCCCTTCCTCATTTTCACTCATGGTTGGAGTTTTGGAGCTTCTACTCCTTGGAGCTTAATTAACATATCTTTCTTGGAGCATAGGGTTGTGTAAAGATTTCTTTCATTGTGGATGATTGTTGTCAATTCTGGAAGCTTCTTTATCTTGGTTATCATTTGGTGCATAAAGATAAATGGTGAAATGTTAAATTCTTCTACAAGCTAACTAGATCAATCCATTGAAGTGATTTTTCTACCATTGGAGGGAAGACATTCTAGGGTAAATCCTTCTTCCTTTGTTAATTTGATATTTATTCGGTGCCTTGCTTTTTCTATCCATCTCGGAACCCTAGAAAGAAGTATTGAGTAAGTTTATGAAGCTATAGTTGACCTTGTTGGTGAAAGTTGCTTCCTTAATCACTGCTTCTCATAGGGCCATGATCTCCATTGTTAATCTTGATTGTATGGGTAGTTACTCTTCCTCTTTGGTTTTAATCACTTTATTCTAATCCTTAGATGAAATAGACCAATTGTTAAGAGGGATTTTTGTTGGCTCCACAAACCTCTTTGATTCACCTTGACTCCATTTCCCTTGTTGGATTTGGCTCTAATTTCCACTTCCTTCCATCACCTAGATTAAAACCCTAAAACATTGTTTTACTAAAACTACTCGTGCTTCACCTTCTGCCTCAATGCCTAACATCAGTAATCATACAAGGGATACCCCACTTGAGCTAGAGGAGGGTCAGCCTAAAGTGAAGAGGATAGGATGATGAGCTCACAGTGGTGACTATCTTAAAAGTGTGAAAATTCCTAGATCTGACAATCTAAGGAATCCTACTGCAACTATCTGAGTTACTTCTCCTATTATGTAAATTGCATTTACAAAATTAATTCATATCTGAATTATTGAAGTAACTACTGAAGCAACCTATACTTAATTAAACTGATTTTGAAACAAGGAAACTAAGCAAGAAATCAATCACACATAGGACACCTTTATTTTGGACTAAGTCCCCCGAAACACCCAATGCGGAAAAAACCGGTGCAGCAGATCTGAGGGTTTGTATTATTAAGCAGTAGCAATTTGTGAATACATCTCTGAATACATCAAGGGTTATTCAGTTACAAAGAGAAATATTGGCAGAAAAAAATTGTGAGAATACCTCACTCAATCACTGGAAAATCCGGCTAATCCGAACACTGGAGAAGCTACCCCTGGAGGTCACTGCGCAACCTCTGTACAGTCACTGCGTAGGCCCTGTGTCACCTCCTCTAAGCACTAGGTCACCCTAGTTGTGGATCGATCTGACTCCCGAAATCACAAATCTCAGCCTCTCGGTCTCACACCCCGGCTTTCGGCATCTGGATCAGTTCCGATAGTGAAATCTCGAAAACCCTCTAAGCCATTGTGCAGCCTCTGCGTAGACCCGTGTGGCTCTGCGCAGCCTCTGCGTCACCCTGCCTGGCTCTGCGCTAGCTCTGTTGGACGTCTCTCTGCCTCTCTTTGTTGATGATTCTCCAGCTGAGAAAATCTCTCTTTGGATGCTATCTCTACCCCTCACTGCACTGAATCACTTAGATCTGATCTTCGTCCGAGCAGTTGCTCCGTAAGAAGAATTTGATCTCAAGATTCACTCAGTGTGTATCTTTCCAAATGACCCTCAAGCCCTCTTTTATAGTCTTCTCGTTGAGAAATCAACGACCAAGATTAGTTCTCTAATCAATGGCTAAGATTATAACATGACTTGATCTTCGCTTTCTAGATCATTCTCACTATGTTTTATTAATACCTTTTAATTATTTAATTTCCCTAAGTTAGACTTAGGGTCTCCATTAAAATAATTAATTATTTTAATAAAACACGATCTGAGTGGAATTTTCACAAACAATTTTTGGGTTCTTTGGAATACCTATGTCTAAGCCTCTCCACCAAATTTGGGGCTAAGAGAACTTC
This sequence comes from Pinus albicaulis, assembly GCA_034641835.2. Classification (NCBI taxonomy): domain Eukaryota; kingdom Viridiplantae; phylum Streptophyta; class Pinopsida; order Pinales; family Pinaceae; genus Pinus; species Pinus albicaulis. The sequence continues at coordinate 636,099,968 of CM076572.1, forward strand.
CAATGCTACCAAAAATCAACACTCCCTCTTAGCAAGGAAAGTGCTCTAACAACATGATTGTTGCATACTGCTCTGACCCTGAAGCATCCTCTGTGTTGTTGATGTCCATCAACCACTGCGTTGTTGCCACTGCCACTGCTACATCTGTACTATAACTCCCTCTCAAGTGTTGCATCTGCTATGTTGCTAGCACTGCCACTGCTAACACCGCCTCTGCACTGCAACTCATCTGCTGAGAGAAGCAGCTGAAATCACCCAAGACTGAGCAAGTGTTCAAGGGGTGCACCTTGGTGTTGAAGACTCTGACTACTAGTAACTACTGTGTTGTCCCTCTGATGCATTGCGTTGTTGCTGCTTTGCACCGTGCAGCACTACTCTGCACTGCGCTACACTCCTGTGCACAGCGTTGTTGTTGCTATGTTGTTTTTGCTCTACTCTGCGCTGCTCCAGAAATAGACGTTGCTACCTACTGCATTGTCGCTCCATCACTCCTCGGCTTCCATTGAAGACTCCTCCATCCCGCTACTGCAAATATGGGCTCCCATAGCAAGGTAATGATCCATGAGGTGGGCTCCTCAAAGTGCAGCAAATATGAGGGTTTGTATTATTAAGCAGTAGCAATTTCTGAATACATCTCCGAATACTTCAAGGGTTATTTAGTTACAGAGAGAAATGTTGGCAAAAATAAATTGTGAGAATACCTCACTCAATCACTAGAAAATCCAGCTGATCCGAACACTGGAGAAGCTGCCCCTAGAGGTCACTACGCAGTCACTGTGTAGACCCTGCGTCACCTCCTCTAAGCACTGCGTCACCCCAACTGTGGATCGATCTAACTCCCGAAATCACAGATCTCAACCTCTCGATCTCACACCCCGACTTCCAGCTTTTGGATCAGTTTCGACAGTGAAATATCGAAAACCCTCTAAGCCACTATGCAACCTTTGCGTGGCTCTGCGCAGCCTCTGCATCACCCTGACTGGCTCTGCGCTAGCTCTACTGGGCGTCTCTCTCCCTCTCTCTACTGATGATTCTCCAACTGAGAAAACCTCTCTCTGGATGCTATCTTTGCCCCTCACTGCATTGCATCACTTAGATCTGATCTTCATCCGAGCACTTGCTCCATCAGAAGAATTTGATCTCAAAATTCACTCTGTGTGTGTCTTTCCAAATGACCCTCAAGCCTTCCTTTATAGTCTTCTCGTTGAGAAATCAACGACCGAAATTAGATCTCTAATCAATTGCTAAGATTATAACATGACTTGATCTTTGCTTTCTAGATCATTCTCACTCTGTTTTATTAATACCTTTTAATTATTTAATTTCCCTAAGTTGGTGCTAACACTGCATCTGTACTACAACTCAGCGGCTGAGAAAAGCAGCTGAAATCACCCAAGACTGAACAAGTGTTCAGGGGATGCACCTTGGTGCTGAAGACTCTGACTGCTGGTAACTACTGCGTTGTCCCTCTAATGCACTACACTGCTGCTGCTCTGCACTACTCTGCACTGCGCTGCTCCATAAATAAGTGTTGCTACCTACTGCATTGTCTCTCCATCACTCCTCGGCTTCCACTGAAGACTCCTCCATCTAGCTACTACAAATATGGGCTCCCATAGCAAGGTAATGATCCATGAGGTGGGCTTCTCAAGGACCCTGCCCAACTGAGGTTCAAGATGACCTACAGTTCTATGTCACCCCACTTCTCTCCTCGAGAAGTGTGGGCACTCATAGCGAACTCATCCTGCTTGATCTTTGCGACTGCGACCTTCAGATCATGCTTCTCATCCTTGTCCTTTTTCTTCAAAGGACACTATGATGCAAAGTGGCCCATCTCACGACATCTGAAGCATTTCACCTTTGAGAAATCTCTCTTTTGTCTCTATTTCCCTTGTTGTCCCTTCGATACTAGGGTTGCATTCTCCTCCTCCTCCGGACTCTTAGACCCGCTCCTGCTGCTACTGTCAAGCTTGCACTTGACTAGATCTTGTTGAGATTTTGGGTAGCATAGCCCCTAAACTTTGTGGAGGGGCTAGAACACATGAGATCTCCAAGACACAGAAATCATTTGGAGAAATTCCACCCAGTGTAAAAGTTATTCTAATAATTAAATCTTTTAATGGGGACCCTAAGTCTAACTTAGGGAAATTGAAAAATTAAAGTGAATTACACATGTGGTGAGAATGTTCTAAGTGATGTGGATCAAGCTTTCTCTAATCTTAGCCATTGATTAGTGATTAGATCACAACCATTGATTTCTCCACGAGAAAAGTATTAAAAGAAGGCTTGGGGTCAGTTGGAGAACACACACAGAGTCTAAGAGATCAAATTCTTCTGACGGAGCAATGCTCGAATGAAGAGCGGATCTGAGTGATTCAGAGACGCAGTGAGGGGCAAATGCAGTGATTGGTCGAAGGACCAAGAGTACAAAGCTAAGCAAGGGCAGCAGAGATGCAGAGGAGGCAGTGCAGCCACCAGAGAGTGTGATGCAGACCCACGCAGAGGCAGCGCAGAGCCTCCGAGGGACAATCCAAAATTAGCTGGAGATCGGGGTTTCTAAGCCGGCAAGGCTGAAACTCGATTCCAAGAAAAGCTGATCAACGTAGAGGAAGGGTGACGCAGTCCTTCAGCCAGGCCCGCAGGCTTACGCAATGGCAGGGTAGAGACTACGCAAAGCTAGTTGGGGTTTCACCAGTGATTGATATGAATCAACCGGGACTTGCAGAGTGAGTTAAAACTCACGTTTATCTTTGATTGTCGAGGTTTTCTATGTTGGGTGAGCCGGATTATGGCACCCTAGATGTACTCAGAACTGCTGCTTAATAATAAAAACCCTCAGAAATGCTACACCAGTTTTCCCGCATTGGGTTTTTCCAGGGACATTTGTCCGAAAAATATTGTGTCCTTTGTCTGGATGTGCTTACTCTTTAGTTTCTAATCCATATAGTTGTGTAAGTTGCAGTGTATTTACTTTGATGTTTTACTGAATAATTCAGAAAAATACCTTGTTAAGTAAATCAAATAAGTAGGAGAAAAAAATCAGATTTACTACAGTAGGGTTTCTATTTAGTAGATTCAGAAATTTTCACATGGTATCAGAGCATTTACAGATCAGGAGGAGCTAAAGCCATCAGCAGAAAACCAAAGAATTTTTTGCTGCAAGAAAGCAGTTGTCCCGAGTGTCAGCGCAGATCCAAGAAGAAGCACGGAAGGGTGACGCAGTCACCAGAGGGGCTCACGCAGAGCCTACGCCAGCCAACAAAGTAACACAAAAGCATGTGGCAGAGGCTTACGCAATCTTTGTTGGGCCAGCGCAGAGGTTTTGAGCCTCAAATTTTTCAGTTGTCGTGGCTGGAAGTGCAGATCGTTTTCTTCAGTAGCGGTTGGTGGGCCATTGTTTCTGTTTGTGCGGAATAGTGTCTAGCAAGGTGTGACAAAGTAGAGGAAGCAGTCCCTTAGCAGATTTCTCGCCAAGAAATCTAAGATCCAATCAGTAGAGTGATTGGAGAGGGTTGATTGAACAACACTTGGCGAAGGATTTTCGAGAGGGAAATCACTTGTCAGAGGGAGCGTATTCTCTAGAGGGTTTCTATCACCAAGAAACCCAGATCTGAGTCTCTTGCTGAGAGCAGCAGCTGAAGAAGGGAGAAAAGAGTACCGTTTCGACATCTTTTTTAGCAGAGATGGCTTCACATGGACTGAGGGATCAGGACAGGTTGAATGGAGCATTTAACTTCGTCATCTGGAAGGCCAAAATCCTGTCAGTCCTAGATGAATATCGCATCAAGGATCTAGCCGAGAAAGTTTGTGTTGTTCCTCTCGCATCTAAGGGACAACAACAGCAACAAAGGAAGAAGAAGAGAGACCTTTCAAAGGTCAGGTGGTTTAGATGTGGTGAATTGGGACATTTTGCCACAACTTGTCCTAGAAAAATAAGGGCAAGGAAGATTCTAATTCGAAGGCTGCCGCAGCTAAGGGCAATGATGGGAGTGATGACGATGTGGCTATGAGTGCTCGTGTGCCTCAAGAGAAGAGATGGGGCGACATAGATCTGTAGATTGAGCTACAGATGGTGGAAATGGCAGGAACCTTGAGGTGCCCAAACTCTTACATCATATACCAGCTACGGGAGCCTTAAGACAGTAGCAAGATGACTAGAGCAGTGGGTGCAGAAGATCATGGTGAAGCAGAGGCAGTGTTGGGACGCTGGAGAGTAGAACAGCGCAATGCAGTAGCAGCAGCACCGTGGAAGTAGCAGCGTAGAGGCTAATAGGACTTCAGTAGCACAGAGGGGCAGTGCAAAGTAGCAGCAGCACAGAGGCTCTAGAGAGACAGTGCAGAGCAGCAACAAAGGGTGCTTCAGTGATGAGATGCAGCCAAATTGACTTGTCTATCAAGTTGTTGGGTGATTGTCCTTCAGTTGATTACTTCTCAGCAACTGAGTTGTAGTGGCAGTGCTATAGGCAGCATGATGCAGCAATTTGAGAGGGAGCTACAGTACAGATGTGGCAGTGTCAGTGACAGTGACATAGGCAGTAGTATAGAAAGCAGCAGCACAGTGGATGGAGGGCAGCAGGCTAAGCATTAGCAACATGAGAGACCGATGCCAGAGATCAAGGTGATGCTTCAGTGGTGAAGTTTTGCTACAGCACATTCCTACCTGAGGGGGAGTGTTGAGATTTTGGGTAGCATCGGATGTGCTCTAGCTCCAAAACTTTGTAGAGGGGCTAGAGCCTAGAACACATGAGATCACCAAGACACAAAAATCGTTTAGAGAAATTCCACCTGATGTAAAAGTTATTCAAATAATTAAAGTTTTTAATGGGGACCCTAAGTCTAACTTAGGGAAATTGAAAAATTAAAGTGAATTAATTTACACATGTGGTGAGAATGTTCTAAGTGACGTGGATCAAGCTTTCTCTAATATTAGCCATTGATTAGTGATTAGATCACGGTCGTTGATTTCTCAACGAGAAAAGTATTAAAGGAAGGCTTGGGGTCAGTTGGAGAACACACACAAAGTCTAAGAGATCGAATTCTTTTGACGGAGCAGTGCTTAGACGAAGATCAGATCTAAGTGATTCAGAGAAGCAGTGAGGGGCAGATGCAGTGATTGGTCAAAGGACCAAGAGTACAAAGCAGAGCAAGGGCAGAAGAGATGCAGAGGTAGCACAGCCACCAGAGAGTGTGACGCAAACCCCAGAGAGGGTGACGCAGGTCCACGTAGGGGCCGCAGAGCCTCCGAGGGACAGTCCAAAGTTAGTTAGAGATCGAGGTTTCTAAGCCGATAGGGCTGAAACTCAATTCCAAGAGAAATTGATCAGCGCAGAGGAAGGGTGACGCAGTCCTTCAGCCAGGCCTACACAAGCTTACACAGTGGCAGCGTAGAGACTATGCAAACCTAGCTGGGGTTTCACCAGTGACTGATCCGGATCAACCGAGACTTGCAGAGTGAGTTAAAACTCACATTTATCTCTGATTGTCGAGGTTTCCTCTATTGGGTGAGCCGGATTATGGCACCCTAGATGTATTCAAAACTGTTGTTTAATAATAAAAACCCTCAGAACTGTTGCATCGATTTTCTCGCATTGGGTTTTTCCGAGGACATTTGTCCGAAAATTCTTGTGTGTCCTTTGTCTAAATGTGCTTACTCTTCAGTTTCTTATCTCTATAGTTGTGTAGGATGCAGTGTATTTACCTTGATGTTTTACTGAATAATTTAGAAAAATAACTTGTTCACTAAATCAAACAAGTAGGAGAAGTAAATCAGATTTACTGTAATAGGGTTCTTGTTTAGTAGATTAAGAAATTTTCACAGATCTCTCCTCAACTCTTCCTCCTAAAGTGTTAACCACATCTGCTACCAACAAGGAAGTGTAGCCCTGCCCAAAATGCTTTGGACAAAAACTAGCCACTCCTCCATGACTGCGTTAAAGGCTAGCCTCACCATAGTTGCTGAAAATGGGGTGGATCCCACGGCTTCCAACTGATCTCGAATCTCCTGAAACCTCGTAAGGAATGGATCAATGTGCTCCCCCTTCTACATTTGGACCAACTGGAGCTTCTGCTCCAAGTACATCTTCCGCTGCTCGGAAGTTCCTTCGTACAGCAAGGACAAGGCCTCCCACATCTCCCTGACGGTGTTCTTGCCAGCTACATGAGAGACTATGTGATCCTTGATACCATCAAGGATCATCCTCTTGGCCTTTGCCATATCGAACCAATAATTCTTAAGTTGATCCGGATCTGAAGGTACAGCAACCACATTCGCCACGAAAGTCTCGAGATCGCATTCATCTAGAAGGAATTAAACCCTTTCCTTCCAGATTACATAGTTGGAGGAACCCTCCAACCAGTCCTAATATCTAAGACCATGAGCTGTCATCTCAGTTGAACCCTATAGAACTGCTCCCTCTTTCTCCCCCTCTGCATAGCACTAGGCAGGCTTACGCACTCCTTCTAGAGCTCGTAGATCTACTGCCCTAAGCTACTGCTCAGATCCTGGAAAAATCTTGAATTCCTCAGCTAGGAACTCACTGAGGAAGAATTCCCCGCTATGTGCTCTTTTCTTTCTTCTGACGCTTTTTTGCCAAGCAACTACCTGCACAAAAATTGCATCCCTCTGGCTCTGCGTAGCTCCCTCTGCCTCGGAAAAATCTCGAACTAGAATTCCTACCTCTCTGTCGACTCACTCAGAGAGAGACAAACTCGAAAAATCAACCATACATGCTAGAATTGTGCAATCCCCTTGGGGATTCGATCTGCTGCTACTGCAGCGATTTGGCATTCCCTTCAAAGTCAAATCTGCTCTTCCTGTTTCACATCAAACGCTCTGATACCATGTGAGAATTCCTAGATCTAACAATCTAAGGAATCCTACTGCAACTATCTGAGTTACTGCTCCTATTATGTAAATTGCATTTACAGAATTAATTCAGATCTGAACTATTGAAGTAACTACTGAAGCAACCTACACTTAATTAAATTGATTATGAAACAAGGAAACTGAGCAAGAAATCAATCACACATAGGACACCTTTATTTTGGACTAAGTCCTCGGAAAAACCCAATGGGGAAAAACTGGTGCAACAGATATGAGGGTTTGTATTATTAAGCAGTAGCAATTTCTGAATACATCTTTGAATACCTCAAGGGTTATTCAGTTACAGAGAGAAATACTGACAGAAAGAAATTGTGAGAATACCTCACTCAATCCCTAGAAAATCTTGCTGATCCAGACCAAGGTTACTTGGGAGCGGGAGCAGGAGCACCATTTTCATAAGCTCCCAGCCCGAGAGCGTTTCGGGGAGCATTTTTTTATAATATATATATTTTTTATATTTTTTATATTTTGATGCATACATGTCAACAAAAGCATGTAGAATGATGAATTAGACATAAAAACATAGATTGAACCAGAGGTATCTTTATCATTACCTCTAGATTCGTATAGGGATCTTTGTCATTAATATCACCCTCTAAGCATTGGCTCCGGGAGCGGGTTCGATAGGGAGGAGGCGCTCCCTCACAACCTTGATCCAGACACTGGAGAAGTTGCCCCTGGAGGTCACTGCGTAAGCCCTGCGTCACCTCCTCTAACCACTGCGTCACCCCAGCTGTGGATCGATCTGACTCCTAGAATTACAGATCTCAGCCTCCCGGTCTCACACCCCGGCTTCCGGCTTCTAGATCAGTTTCGATAGTGAAATCTTGGAAACCCTCTAAGCCATTGCGCAGCCTCTGCGTAGCCCTGCATGCTTTGCACAACCTCTGCGCCACCCTGACTGGCTCTGTTGAACATCTCTCTGCCTCTCTCTACTGATGTTTCTCCGGCTGAGAAAATCTCTCTCTCTGGATGCTATCTCGAACCCTCACTGCATTGAATCACGTAGATTTGATCTTCGTCTGAGCACTTGCTCCGTCAGAAGAATTTGATCTTAAGATTCACTCCATGTGTGTCTTTCCAAATGACCCTCAAGCCTTCCTTCATAGTCTTCTCGTTGAGAAATCAACGAACGATATTAGATCCCTAATCAACGGCTAAGATAGTCATTCTCGCTCTGTTTTATTAGTACCTTTTAATTATTTAATTTCCCTAAGTTAGACTTAGGGTCTCCATTAAAATAATTAATTATTTTAATAAAACTTGATTTGAGTGGAATTTTCACAAACGGTTTCTGGGTTCTTTGGAATACCCATGTCTAAGCCTTTCCACCAAATTTGGGGCTTAGAGCACTTCCGATGCTACCAAAAATCAGCAAAAAGTTGCCCCTTGAGTTGTACCTTGTGGATTAGGGATTTTATCATTAAGCACAATTTGGGTGGTAACAAGAACAATCAGCGATTATAAACTGTGGAGACCATGGGCTACAAAAGTTTTGATATTTATTGCCCAAAGGCATAGTTTTGCATTTAACCCACCTAATGTGGCAAATGACTGGCCTAATCACCAAGCACTTGCCTAAAGCAAGCTTGGTTTTTTATTCTAAATAGCATTGCATTATGTTGCCAATTTGATCATAGAATAGTTGATTTCAATAAAATGGATCAATAGAATCAAGATCAAGGTGAACATCTAAATCAACAAAATCGACTAGAAGGGACACCATTGGTTATTGATCTAGAGAATATGAAACTAGGCGAAGTGAAGCTGCTATTGGTTCGACTAGATCACTAACTTAACTTACTCAACATAATCAACAACATTAATTGGCTCTACCCTACCCTTCTCTGTGTTTCTTTGTTGGAGGATCTAAAATTGAATAATTTGTTATCAGTTTTGGGTAAACTAGTTCAAGGTCAATGCCTTGATCTCAATATATCGTTAGTCACTTTTCTCCTACTAATGATACTAGTAGTTCTAAGTTTTCTTCTGTTGCTTCTAGGTAAACTGAATCAGTGACTAAATCAACAATGTAATGAACGATGTAATCTTCTAGAATGGTTAAGGTTGGTAGCTCTATAGGTATTGCTACCTATGCATTTGGATCATTAGAAATTAGGTCTCACACTCAATCAACTGAGTAAACAACAGAATCATCAGCGATGATAGATGAATTCATGGGGGTAGTAGGTAGGGGGAAGGGACCAAGACACACTAGGTCATTGAGAAATGGGTAGCTACTGTAAACCAACCGAATCAACCTCCTTTCCTACTACGCTTGGCTATGCATCTTGATCTCTAACCCAAAGGGATGCTTACTATGATGTCATTGTTTCTAATACCTATGTCTTCATTGTATTCGCCTCTATTCTCTCTAGCCACTTCTCTAGTCTTTGCTCAAGGCCTTCAACTTAACCTAGGATTGGATCTCGAACATCTGAACCACAAGCATTAGACTCATAATCATAAAGATATGCTGCAAGCTACGCAGATGGAATTGACCGAAGAGAAACTGGTCTTTCAACATATGCTTCAACATGTGCATCAAGGACTTCTTCAACTAATGGTTCACCCACCCCTACTTATGGACACCTAATACAATTGCTTACCATGGGAAATCCCACAATATGAGAGTTACCCTATGGACCCAGATGGACCTAGCAGACAATGGTTTGACAACCTGAGAATGGGTAGTACATGTAGTAGTATGGGCAATAATGGAGCATCTTGCTCTTCACCTGGAAAATCTAAAGCTCGATCACGAGGGTCATAATCAGGATCATGAACAATAGAATCTCGACCACAAAAGCCATAATCTGGGTTTGGAACATCTAGCTCTTAGGTTGGATCATGATCACAAAGGTCAAAACTTGATGCTTCAATGGGAACTAGATATGCATCTCTAACTGGCTTTGCTGGGTACGGTAGTAGTACCTTGCTGCTGGCTTGGCCTAACTTTTAGCTTTATCTATATGGCTATCTATCTAGCTCTCAAACCAGATCTTGACCACGAATTGTTTCACGGCCTTGTTCTATAAAATCTCCATCTATATCAAGAAGTTCAAATGCTCAATCTTGTCCTGGATGTCTATCTCAAGCATCAGACTCAGAATCACGAGCATCTAGTTAGGGAAGTCATGTGAACCTGGGCCTGGAACTGAGAAAAGAGATGCCAGTACAGATGGAAATTAAGAAACTTCTTCTCTTGGTGGTGCTTCTAGCTCTAGAAATTATTCATCCCTAAGATATGATTCTTATTCTTTACTGCAAAGAAATTATTTTAATCAAATCTGGATTATTAGCCCTAACTGTAGCTGGCAAAGAGGAACTGAAATAAAATGCTACTAGGATACATGGAACATGTCAAGCAGAAGTGATCATAAGTCTTCAGAGGAAGTAAACTAACAACTGTAAGTATCATCTATCTAGGGCATTTTCTCAGAAAAATTTATCAAATTTCATCTTCAAAAAAGTTCTTAAGATTCTACATTGCTAAAATAGAATATAATATTAGTATTATTCTAGCTGCCAATATGATGAAGCAGAAATACCATACATTAGACAGTCCGCCTGCAAACAATGCAAAGGCAAAGTCTGCTCGCTGATTGATCAATCGAAGCTTCAATGATCCTTTTCCTGTCTTTGAGTAATTGACCGTTGAATAATTTGCATATTGGAACTGTAGAAGAAAGATTTTGACAATTCCAATGAGAACCATTTCTGGAAAAAAGTCATTTTCTTCAATAAAGCCAATAACTATGGAGCTCCTAAAAGCCCACTATTCCAACAGGTATATTTCCTTTTTCTATATAACTTTTGATCTGATACTCTAAAGAAAAACTAAAAACTTTTTTTAAAAGTTAGAAATATACTGAATACCTTTATAGGTGCAGAGCACAATAATGGAGTCTGATCTTTGTTTGGCCCACTTTCTGGGGTGCAAGTTGAGGAACTGAAAGCAATCCAGATGACTTTGTTAGTTCTATATATTTAACCATATCAACGTGACATTTATGCACAATCGTAGTTTGTACCAAATACAATAACTTTGGCAGAAAATTTACTAACAAAATCAATCATTCAACTCATCCTGTTATAATTGAATTTCCTTTTATTTGAATGATTTTCCAAGATAGACCAACAAAAATATTGACAGACATGACAACTTGTGGAAAACAAAGATAGTAGAATAAAACTCAGAAGTCCAAGAAATCAGAAGTTTACTTATGGACAATAACATCCTTATTTGTGAGCAGACCATTTTCTGCTGTGCAGTATAAGCACTAACAAGTAACAGGTTCTTGAGATGGAATTTCCGGTAAATATTTATCCTTACAAGCAGTTTGAAATATGTGAAATAGTATAAAATCATAAAATACATGATTAGAGTGAAAAGAAACTTCGATTTCAAAGAATTTTAATTTTTTCCCTTAGCTACTCTTGATGGTCTGATAAATTTCTTGATTGCTTCAATTACTATCCAAGTGTAAAGCAATGAAATGAAGGCCATGATAAAAAATTCCAACTCCTAATCTTCATTCAGATATTCCTAGTTTACGAACAAAAATGAGATATATTATTACTTGAAATTTGCTGGAGAAAAGACAGCAATCCAATCAGTTGCTGCTGGAGAAGGGCGGCTGTATTTCACTGTCACCCATTCATAAGTTTCACCCTGCAGAAAGAATGATCAATTGTAATATGAATATTGGTAAGCAAGAGCTACCTCACAAAACATGCTAAGATTTTCATAGCATATGAAATATCAATCCAATGCTAAGAGTTTTGTAAATAAGGTGGATTACATGTTCACATCAAAGAAACAAGAGGTGGAGATATCACATCAATGCAACAAGAGAAGGGGAGATAAAATAAAATAATTTTACTAATGTACAGCAAATAACCAAAAGAATAGAACTGGAATGTGCCATTAGTACTAAACTAAGCTATTGGAAATGAAATCCTCACAAGCAGTTCATGCATTCCGACACATAAGGAGAAGATAACATAGAAATCAAGGGGCATGTTGAGGAGGATAAGAAAATTTTATTAATGTCCAATAAATAACCAAAAGAATAGAACCAGAAAGTGCACATCAGTACTAAGCTATGCAATTGGGAAAAGAAACATTCACAAACAACTCATGCATTACCACACACAGGGAGAAGATAAAATAGAAATCAAGGGGTATGTTGAAAGATAGTAATAAAGCCAAAGAAACTTCCTCAAGAGAGATACCTATGAATAAGATCAATAGCATAGGGACTCATGTAAGGAGTCAAGTTATCAACTATCCAAATAAATGTCGACGGAAGTTATGGAAACAAAAGAAGTTACATGCTGAAGTTTGCAAGATAAATGCAGAATTCAGTAAATCAAAGAAAATACTGGGAAAAATTGATTGGTCAGCAAACAACTATAAGATCAATAAATCTTGGTGGAAAAATGAACTTTTACAAATACAAGAGCATGATGCTGAAGTTTGCACTTCCTTGATTTCCTATATGTGATGTATGCATTCAAGCAGTGACTCATCAAAACAGTGATATGATAGTTGACTTCTCAAGCGTTATGTTTACAATGAGTTCAAAAACATTCAAAGACACGGCAATGGGGCCCTGGTTCACTACTAAGGTGGACTATTATGACCCTAACGGGGGTATATAAGGGGTCAGATTTATAACTAACTAGTAGTTCATCACAGTAATAGGCCTGCATGAGTAATGAGTGAGAATGAGTAGACATAGAGAGGTTGATAGTGTCATTATTATACACATTAGAATATAATCATTGTACATCGATGTACTTGAGCTATTTGGAGTGTTTTTCCGAATGTCTTAGAATTACTGTGTAAATTGTCATGATAATATTGTTGGGAGTTGTCCACTGCATCTAAATGGTATGTATTCAGGGTTTCTCATGATACAATAGTAGGTATTTGGATCATAACATTTGGTATCAAAGTAATCGATTCTCGGATTGACACCTTCAAGGAGAAATAATGTTACTTGGAGGAATACATCATTTATGGTCGGGAAAGAAATTTATAGGAAAAATCGAGGAAAATATCAACAAGCGTATGTTTGGACCTAAAAACTCAGGAAAACTATAAAAAAAATGGAAATATAGAGCTAAATCGAAGATATTTGCAACACCATCATGAACTACCCTTCACTATTAGAGCCATAACTTTTGACAGCGACATATAATTTGAGTGTTTCTTGAATTTTTGACAAGACATCCGTGACTATATCTAATCAAAATGTTATCTTAATTGGTAGAATAATCTAGGAGGTACAATGTGTTCAAGCTAGGGTTCCTACCCAATCCCAAAACCTTTCTAAAACTACCAGGGTCAGTAAATTCCTCATGTCTAAAGATTCTGGGATCCAATTTTAGTGAGACCAGATTCATCTCAAAGTAGACATCTAAGTGTTACAAGATAAAATTCAAATCAGCTGGTATGAAATTCTAGGAGATATGTTTTGCGCAAGTTAGAGTTCCTATCCAGTGATGAAATCTTTCTAAAAGTAGTGAAGTAAATTAAGCTTGGCATATCTAAAGAAACACAGATCAAAATTCAATGCTACCTACATGAAAGAAGAAATCCAGAAGTGTTACAACTTACAAGTTGGAACAAGTCATTTCGTGTGAAATTCACGGAGATACATTCTATACAAATTTTCCCTCCCATGAGAATCTAAAAAATAGTAGGGTTTGGCAAATTGTGCATAACTCCACTTTGGAAGATCCAAACTAAGTGAAACCAGTTGCATTCAGAAGCAGACATTTCAGGTTGTAAATTTCAGTAATACTGGAGCAGATATCTCAAAGATATCGGAAATATAAGGTTGGTTTAAACTTTGAAGACCGGTCCCCACAAGAGGATCTCAAACAAGAAATTAGATTAAATATGCCCATAACTTTTGACTGGAGTATCCAGACTCCAAGTTAGGTAATTCGGAGGATATATATGTGTGTGGGGGGACAACTATTGTAGAGATATTGGATTGGGAGGCTAGGGATCTTGAAAAGAACCCTATTTTGTTAAGAAGGTATATATATTGTTGCCATTTTCATCTAATTGGAAGGAATTTGTTTGTGGTGATCCAAGGAGAAAGCTTCTAGTTTGTGGTTTTCTCTTGACATCAAAGGAAGTTCAAACTTTCGACAATGCATTCAAAACGTATGATTAGATAGATGGTCAGAAGACCTAAATCAAGATAGTGAAGTACAAAAATATCATTAAAAGGAATTTAGAAGAGAGAAAATTGAATTGCATAAAGGAAAGTGAAGAGAATAACGTGTAAATATCCAAGTTGCAAAAGGACAAAGACAATGATTAGTTTTCCATGTTGTAGGCCCTTAATCAAGTGCTTATTAAGGAGATACAGATATTAAAAGAAGGAAAAAAAGAGCAAGAGGACAACAATACAAAAGATGAAGTGAAAGAAAAGAAAAAGAAATAAAGTTTCTTTAATCATCATTAAACCTTTTTTAGTGATGTTAAGAATACAAAACAGCTTCTCAAAAAGGCAAAATCAAAGATCACAGATGAAGAGATAACAAAGAAAGTGGACAAGAAAACCTTTTAGAGGCTAAAGAAGTCCTAAATAACAATGAAGTCAAATTAGAAATGTAAACAAGAATTGAAACGACAAAAGAAATTGGTGGATAGCATCACCCTTAACTATAAAAAGTAGAAGTAAGTGAAGATAAGAAGTAGAAGTAAGTGAAGATACAAGGTCACTAGAGGTTATATCTAAAGAAGTTAGGATTTAGCTAAAGGAGGTAAAGCCAAAATTGGAAACATGATGAAAATATTTCACAACAATATCTCCTAAGCAAACACAGTCCAAGATCAACCACAAAATCTAGAAAGTTTTACACCACTAGAAGGAAGACAAATGCATAGTTGATAGAACGTGAACGATAACCATCAAAAGTGGTACAATATTGACAGCCTTATTACCAAGAAAATCTACAAGAAAAAACGAAACAGTACAGAACAACATTCTCACTTCCAAAGAAGAAGATGGCAAAATTAATAGCATTCATGGAACTAGTAATCAAGGAAGAATTATTCAATAAGACCAACACACAACAAATTGGCAAACTTACAACAATGCATTGAACGAAAAGAAAAGAAACCATGCAACATCAAACTATCAAGTATCATCACAAATAAGTCAAATATAATTGGATAGATTTAATCAATAGTCACATCAGGAAAGCAAAAATATGAAGAATCCTATTACTGTGTTTCATCCTATGCAAAATCCTTAACCATAAAGCTTTGAAGACAAAACTTTTTGATAGACTATTATGCTATAACCATATAAGGGGTTATATAACTTATATTTAAAAGTAAATAATAGGTTAACCTGGGAGTTGGTCTACATGAGTAATGGGTGAGAACACG
This sequence comes from Pinus albicaulis, assembly GCA_034641835.2. Taxonomy (NCBI): domain Eukaryota; kingdom Viridiplantae; phylum Streptophyta; class Pinopsida; order Pinales; family Pinaceae; genus Pinus; species Pinus albicaulis. Next base: position 636,115,273 of record CM076572.1, read on the forward strand.
TAAATATAAAGGTTAATAGAGTCATGATTATAGTATATACACATTATTAAATGAACAGTGTGTGTGGATGCATTTAGGCTATCTAGAATTTCCAGTGTTATAGGAGTTTCTGATCACTCACAAATACTCACGATTCCGACTCTGATCTTCAACCAAACGAGCTGATTTGAATCTCAGCGAGTCGAACTCGTGTTGATCGAGTTTGACTCGTGATTTCGACAATTTGTAGAGAGATGAGCCACTCAGATTCTTAGGTTAAAAGTCTGTGGGGTTTTATTTTGTGGTTTCGCTTTTAGTTCTTCTTGTCGCCTGTCGCGCTCGAAGTTCGCTTTCATTTCTTCTTGCCTCCTGCCTATCCAGAGACGTCATGGATCAAACGACGCCATTGTCACATTCTTCCCTCACTACACGCACTTCAGCTTCGATAAACCGAAACCCTTTCTCTAATTTATCAAGGTCACGATGGGTTTTGCTAGTTGGCTTCATGTATATAGTATTAGGTAGTCGGCTTCATGTATTAGGCAATGACTTTAGCATTGGTCAACTCACTTATCATACCAGACTACGTTGCTTTCTTGGTTTTCTATGCCTTAGGTCCAGCCACGCCACCCTTCCCTCGCCTAAAGAGTCACCTAAGTGAACGATGGGTCCGCTTACCAAACACGAACTGCTTGCCCCAGTGATGATGCCAGTAGCTATTGACTTGGATGGTATACATACATATTTGTGGCTACTCCCTGATGGTCAAGTAGCGTTCTTCTCCTTTAAAAATATCATTTTGAATAAAAGAAACTAGTTGTAGTATGCTAAAGTTCTATATTGTTTTGAATAAAAGCAAATCATTGCATAATGTTGGATCTTTACAAGGACCTATAATAATGAAACAATTCCTTAAATTCATGTGTTGTCGTCGAGTGTATTGGTGATTTACCAATGGGTATAACCAGTGTTTTGAAAACCGGCCGTCCAGGTTCGGAACCGACCAAGTCGACTGAGCCAAAGGGATGGCCGGTCCGACTCAGCGGTTAAACCGATCAGGCGGCCGGTTTGTGACCGAGCTAGCCGATCCGTACACTAACTCGACCGGCTCGATCACAAACCAGCCGGCTCGGCCAAGCCCGACTCAGCTCGGCCGGTCAGCTCCAGCCGGCCGCGGGCCCCAAAAATCGCCTAAAAACGGACTTCAAACTCGTTTATTTTTTGTTGTTAGGTTTTGTTTCCCTTATCTAACCCCTCCCCATCCTATTTAATCTACCCAACCCCTCTCAATATCTCACATTTATCTCATTGAATTTTCTTGAGCATTTGTGAGGATTTTGTGAAGAGTTGTGGAGTTGGTTTTGGAGCAGCTTTGAGGAGTCTTTTGGGCAAGCTTTGGAGCAGCAGTGAGGAGCTTATTGGGCAAGCTTTGGAACAGCATTGAGAAGTTGGTTTGTTGGAGCTGCATTGAGGAGGCTAGAGGCTAGAGGTATTTATTTTTTCTCTTCTAAAATTTGTCTTTGCTTGTTTTATTTATTTTGCAAATCTGAAAATGGTAAACATAGTTTTTGGTGAAAGAAATGAACATAGAATGAATAGTCTTTTTTTGTTTTCATTTTCAAATTTAAACCTTTTCTTTCCAAGTCAAAAACTCAGTCCAAAATGGCCCCTAGAGCGAAAGATGCTGCTTGGGCATATGCTGAAATGGTTGATGATCAAATGTATTGCAAATTTTGTAAGAAAAAAATGAAGGGGGGGTGGAGGGGGCATTCATAGACTGAAACTACATTTGGCTGGTATTAGAGGCCAAATTACTCCATGTGAAGCACAAAACATTGGGGAAATTAGGAAGGAGTTGAATGAACAATTTCAGAAGTTCGAGGAAGAGAAAATTAGGCAAAAAGAAATACAGGCTGAAATTGGGAGGAAGAGAAATCTACAACATATGATGGCTGCCAGTGCCAACCCAAGTTTTGATTATGAGGGTTCTTCATCTATCCCTTGCAATAACGCATTAAACCCCTTTCGCTATGTTCCTCCCTCTATGGAGTCTATTTCTGAAAAGGGTAAGGGTGCAATGAGAAATAGGGGTACTATCAAAAGTTTTTCCATGCCCTCTTCTCCCTCTGATAGTGCAACTGCACATGGCCCTAGTCCTCCAACTATGCAACCCACTTCAGATGCTCATTGGAAAAAAGAATTGAGAGATACTGCTAGTGATTACATTGCTAGATGGTGGTATGATTCTGATATTCCCTTCAATGCTACTCGTTCACCATATTATGAACCTATTTTTGATGCCATATATGATGTTGGAAAGGGTTTCAAAGGCCCTACTACGCATGAGTTAAGAGGATCTCTTTTGCAGAGACAGATTATGAACATTGATGATTATTTGAAAGAGTTCAAAAACTCATGGGCACATACAGGATGTACCATCATGTCAGATGGATGGACTGATCAGAGGAACCGTACCATCATAAACTTTCTTGTCTTTTGCCCACGGGGAACCATGTTTCTAAAATCAGTTGATGCATCTGATAGGGTGAAAGATGCACATTTGTTGTTTCATCTTTTGGATGAGGTTGTTGAAGAGGTGGGGTCGGCAAATGTTGTTCAAATCATCACAGACAATGCCTCTAACTATGTTCTTGCTGGTAAATTTTTAGAGGAAAAACACCGAACCGTCTTTTGGACCCCATGTGTTGCACATTGCATAGACCTCATGCTTGAGGATATTGGCAAAATAGATTGGATCAAGACCACTATAGAGCATGCCAAATGCATCAAAAAATATATTTACAATCACTCATGGATTCTGAATCTAATGAGGAAACACACAGGGGGCAAGGAAATTATTAGGCCTGCCATCACTAGATTTGCAACACATTTTTTGACACTGCAATCTATGCTTGCCCAACATAGAAACTTGCAAAAGTTGTTTTCTAGTGATGAATGGAATGAATGTCAATGGACTCGCAAACAAGATGGCAAAGATGTGAAAAGGAAAGTCAATGAAGAAATATTTTGGAAAAAGGCAGCAGAGATTGTGAAACTTGCTGAGCCACTGGTTAAGGTGTTGCGCTTGGTGGATGGGGAAAGATTGGCTATGGGCTTCATTTATGAGGCTATGGATCAAGCAAAGGAGCAAATAAGGGCAGCATACAAGGATAGAGTGGGTAAGTATGGGCCCATTTGGGCAATCATTGATCAAAGATGGAACAATCAACTCCATCGCCCTATACATGCAGCTGGGTATTTTCTGAACCCAAGGTATCATTATAAAGCTCAGGAAACAAGAGCTTTGAATGGGGAGGTTAGAGATGGATTGATTGACTACATTGATCGCATGATCCCCACAGAGAGTGAGCAGTTGAAGATACACAATCAGATCACTATGTTCAGCCAAGCCACAGGTACCTTTAGCAAGAACCTTGCAAGGATTGCAAGGGAATCAGATGATCCAGGTAAACAATGAATTTCAATTTTCAAATTCATATTTTATTATTTTGTATAATTGTTTATAATTTCAATTTCAAAGTTGGATATAAATTGTTGAACTCACTGAAACTCATTTTTTGCAGCACAATGATGGGAGGCATTTGGTAGCCATTGTCCTGAATTGCAAAGGTTTGCAATCCGCATTTTGAGTCAAACTTGCAATGTTTCTGGGTGTGAGCGCAATTGGTCTGTCTTTGAGAGGATTCACACAAAGAAGAGAAACCGTTTGGAGCAAAAACGGTTAAATGATCTAGTGTATGTCCAGTACAACCTCCAACTAAGACGCAACCAATTGCTAAACAAAAAACCTGATTCAGATCCCATTGTGTTGGAGGATATTGATCCAACATCAAATTGGGTAGTGGAGACTTGTCCACCAGAGTTTGACTCTGATGAGGATATTGGTGTGGGGATTGACTTCGATACACAGGTAGAGGCTATGCTCAATGCAGATCCACTAGTAGCAGACCCAGTCCCAAGCCCTCCAGTTGCAGGCATAGGCACTTCCTCTAGTCAGCGACGACGAAGGCACATAACTCGTCTATCTCAGAGTGGTAAGGGCAAGGGTAAAGTTCCAGTTGAGGATGTTGATTCAGAGGACAAGCGAGCGGTTTCCCCCTCTGGTTCAGACTCAGAGTTTGAGGAAGAGCCAGAGGACATTGGCTTGTCAGATGTCTAGCAGGTTGCAGTAGTGATTATTCATGTTTTGTTGTGGAGGCCATTTAGAACCTCCTTGTTTATGTTTTTTGTTTTGATCTCTAGACTCTATCTCATCATCATGTATTGGACAGTGCACTGGGTGCAATTTTGATATTGTCATATTACTATATCGGATATATTCATGTCACATGAGCCTACTTTGGTCATATGTTGTCTTTTGTCTATATTGTAATGCTTTGTGTTTGGAAACATGAATAAAAATCTTTAAAATTATGTTTTTTTACAAAAAAAATAATATTTAATGTAATTTTTACAAAAAACGAGTCATTGAAGCCGAATCGGTCGAGTCGATACCGAGTCGGAGTCGGAGTCGGAGCCGAACCTCGGCTGAATCGGAACCCGATTCCGATTTTTAACACTATGGGTATAACGCATTACCAATCCAAACTTAACCCAATTTTGAAGTCATGCTATTGTAATCCCAAGTAAGATTTTAACAGGTCCGCAATGTTGGTTGACAAAAACTTGGAAGTTCCTCGTCTCATTTGAAACTTTGTACCTGTTTTTGAATGTTTTCCAATACTAAATATATTTTATACTTGAAGTATACACATTGTCCTCATGAACATCTATTGATATTATGCAGTGTTTCGACATGGCTTTATTGAATATTAATGAAAAATGTTTTATTTTAATTCAATATATGTGTATATCTTTATTTATTGTATCCACCAATTTTTTCTTTCTTTTTTCTGATCTAATTAAAACTCTTCGCTCTTTTGCCTTGCCGATTTATTGTCGATTCCGAGTCTGGTAACATTGGGAATTTCTAATATGTTACAGTTATTTTGTAACACATCACTACATAATGCGAACCTAGGTGCACCATACATCCAAGTGAATAAGATGTATCATGTCCATCCACATATAATTCTTATAAATAAAAAAAATTTAGGTTTGCAATTATTAAAAGAAATTGAAAATAGAAAAAATTCAATGTTGATTATCATAATGTTACACACATCAGTATAGGTCCATCTCAATCCCTGAACTTTTCAGCACAGATAGATTTGCACCTTAGTTTTTTTATCTAAGAGATTCAGATTAAAATCCATGAGGTGTAAGTTATAAAATCCATGAGGTGTAAGTTATTTGGTTTGAGTGGGATTTAGCCCACTAGCTTTTAGGTTAAATCTTTATAAGAAAGAGTTGAGAATGGAAGCTATTTTTGGACAAAATAACCTATCTCTATCTCAAGAGCGCCCAAACTATTCCCATCCCACTAATAAATACACTGTTCTTCTGTACAATTAAAAAAAAAAAAAACTAGCTCCAGCTTAAGTTTAGCTTAGCCGAGTTACCGGAAAGAAGAAAAAAAAAAAAAAAACGTAATAATATTCATGGAAACATGGACATCTACATTATCTTTGTTTCAGGTTTATCATATCGTATTAAGTATTTGACATATGACGGAGTATTAAATCGTCGAGCAGAGTTTCAGTGTTGCTATGGTTTCAGAGTTTCAGTATTAAAAAAGGGATGAGGTTGGTGGAATGTTTACCCCTACGAACTGGCGCCTAAGCTGAACGAAGTTTGTATTATCTAGTCTGCCCCCAATCGTAAGGTGTGTTTCTAGAAAGGTATTCTACGGAGACACACAGAAAGGTAGAAAGAATAGAATAGTACCTGAACACCAAGGATACTGGGAGTGGCTTCGATATGAGCAGAGCTGTCTATTTCAACAGATGCCTTATCAAGTTGAATTTCTGCAAATGGGTGATCAGTATGGGGCCTAAATACTCCAATGTCCTCTGCCTCCAACCCTGAAAAGAGTAAGCTCAGCAGTCCAGCAACTACCCACCATATATTCCCCATTGTAACCTGCTCCTCCTGTCTTCCAGCACTCTGCGAATTCCCTTCCCTGAATGCAATGAACAGCCATGAAGATCAGTCACAGAAGAAGCCATTTACTCAGTACCTAAAGCACATTCAAAATCAGAGTTTTCCTGCGAATTTTGAACCTTGCATCTTTTGAATCCTAAAAGCAAATACTCATAGATTCCCAACGATATTAAAAAGCTGAAGTCAAACATTTCACGCCTGACCACTGACCAGATCCATGCCAAGCAGGTTAATTCACAGACTTCAAATTCTAATTACAATATTGCAGTGACACTCTGAATACTACTATGAATCGAATCATAAAATTCTACATCGAGCGCCAAATTCCATGTAACTTTTTATTAGTTGTTTTGTTTTGTTGGGTTACGATGCACCAAGTACTAAAAAATAAACTTTGAAAGTCCATTTTAATGTGAATATGAAGGATAATTATTGTTAATATTATTATTATTACATCTGGGATTTTTGGATTGTAGATAAATACTTTTTGTATTAAATTATTAAGATTTGGTTTACGTTTTAAATCAATTAATGTGGTTCAATTTTATTTTTAGGATGAACTACATTAGTTGGTTTAAAAAGACATTTATCTATTGTTGTTAAGAAAAGAAAATTAAGATATTATAAGGAGGTCATCAACCTTACTCTAGAAGATCAAAAGTATCTTTGTTTTAAGTAGCTCAAAGAAAAAATTAATATAGCCAAGATAAAAATGAACTCTCATGAGCTCTATAGTGAAATAGGTCGTTGGGCAGTTCCTCTTAGAGTGCCCTCCCTACACCCAAATTAGATCTCAGTTTCATTATCTTTGTTGCAATACCCACCTTCCTAACCTTTTAACATGTCAAAATTAGAGTGAGCTAGAGACACTTCTCTCCAAGCTCTTTGAGCATAAGAGTACAATTTTAAAATAAACTAAATAATTCATTTCTTTAACTTTAACCATCATCATCATTTAAAAAATAAAAAATAAAAAAATTAACTAAGTATACATTATAAAAAACTATGATAATAATGCTTGAATTAATTTAATATTTTAATAATAAATATACAAATTAAATTATATATAAATGAGATTTTTATAATTTTAAATGATAATATATGAAATAAATAAAATAAAGTGTAATTTTAAATTATAATATATGAACTAATATAATTATATAAATAAATTAAATAGTTGTAGCTGATAATTTATAATAAGCATCAAAATATTTATCTTTATTTTATCATGGATATTTTCAAGTGATTAGGTTTTTTTTAATATTATGAACCAATAATATAACTTATTAATATTATATCATTTTTTATTTTAATTAATTAATTTAATTAAAAGCAAAAAAACATAACCATTTCCAAAATAAATCTCAATTACTAGTTTAATTTTAGCTCTAACTTAGTGTTATATTGGACATGATGAAGATATAGTCTTGCCAAACTTACAAAAAAATTCTCAACCTTTAATTTATGTATATTATTATAAATACTCTAAAATATTTAATTAAGATTAAATTAATATAGTCCAAATAATAACTATTAACCATCCAATTTTAAAATTATCAACAAATTAAATTTTAAAAAATTGATGTAATATAAACTAACATTATAAAATATTATTTTTTTCCTTTTTAATATAGATTAATATTTTTAAATTAATTCATAATCAACACTTAATCACATTCTACTTCTTTTTAGTTAAGAACCAACTTTTCTGAATATAAGTAAACAAGGTAACAGCCCACTCAAAACCCAAAAGCTTCTGTTTCTCAAAAAAAAATCTACATTTACTAGTAGCAATAAATAATAATGACTAATTTGACAATGATAGATTTTTCACTGTTAAAAAAACAAAACAATTCCAAAAAAACTGTTAACCAACCAGAAAGCTCTTTAAAAATTTAGACCATAACAACAGATATTTTGATAGATATCATTTTTGAGATAGAAAATCATTTAGTATAGATTTATTTTAATTATGAATTTATCAATCATTTAAAAAGTATCAAATTTGTTAAAAACATTCATAAATATGAAATTTTTTGAAATATATATATATATTTTTTTAAACTTATTTAAATAACAAAATTTGAAAATAAATTTATCAAGCATACAGAAACATCAAATTTCTCAAGATACAATTTTTTCGAAAAACTCTTCTAAATCGCAAACATTGAAGAAAAAAAAAATCATATTTCTAAAAATTTATCCATCTCTACTAAATTGAAAGCGAGACCTGGTCACTGGAATATAATCTGGGGGGTGAGGAAACTCACAAAATGCAATCAATCTTCAAGCAAGCTCCCGAACGAACTCAACCAGTCAATCCAAACCAGTCGACTGGAATGGAGTTTCACATATGAAAAAACCCGAAGGAGCATGCATTTATAGAAACTATTCACAGAAATAAATGACTGATACTGAAGCAAAATGATAATAAGGATGTGTTAACATGATTATAATATAATGCACGTTTCACATGGCATTTGTTTTTACAGACAGCAAGTTGCAGAAACACATGTGGGAGCGATGGATGACGCCTCTGGGTCTTGACAGAGTTTTCTCAGCGTTGTTGTTACTGCACGTAATGGCGGATTCTGCAACAGAAAATCAATCTTGTCCCTATCATGTGCCTAATAAAAAGCACTGTGCGCTGTGCAGTGATTAATTAAATGTAGCAGCAGATAACAGGGTATGCCAGGATATCCTCTGGCGCTGTGAAGCATATAGTTTTGTACGTAACATGTGACCATGCACGCTTATTCTTAGCCTTATCTAGTGGCCTTTTCCCAAAAATAATGTTATGGATTACTTCAATCAATGCCAAAATTATCAGTCAAAGTGATGTGATTGCTGTTTCCCTCCTTTAATATTATCAGTCAAAGTGATGTGATGCTGTTTCTCTCTTCATCGTGTTCCACAATTGTCACGGAGGACAGGATAATTCAGGACTGGTTGAAAAATACTCTGAAACAAGAATCACGTGTTTGGATAGGAATTGGAAATATAAAAAGAATTATGGATTTTATTTTTTAAATCGAGTTTCACATGGAAATGGGAAATATAAAAAAGAAATATTTTTTTATTTTCTAAATCACGTTTTACATAGAAATGAGAAATATAAAAACCCTTATGTTTTTTTAATTTTCTAAATCACGTTTTACAGGGAACTGGAGATATAAAAAATTTGTCTATCTTTTTTTTCAAGTTGTATATGGAATAAAAAATTGTATATTTTTTTAGTTTCTTTTATTTCTAGTAGTAATTCATAGTTTTTTGTATTGGTAAAGATAACCAATAGAGCAATATAAGAAATCAGCTTAGTTGAGTTATAAGAAATGAGTTTTTTTCTTAATTTGAAAGTTAGAGTGAGGTTGTTGGGGACCAAGTTAGTCCATAGGACACTCACTTTCAAGTCAAGGTAACAATATTTATATGCACAAAAATATTACAACAATATTTATAAGTAGTTATAGCTCATAATATTCATATGCACAAAAACATTACAACAATATTTATAGAGGAATTATAACTCATCATATCACCATAAGCATCAAAGATAAATCCAATTAACAATTTTTATATATGTAGGTTGAAATATGAAAAATATATATAATCCCCCCCCACATCGTGGTGTAATGAGGAAGATCGGCTTTCCCATCAGTGTTAATGATAGTGGCCTTGGAGTTGAAGCCCACCACCCTCCACATGAGTAGCAACGGTGGCAGGCTGTAGTATTGCATGCAGAACGAGGTGAGGTGGCGGGATGGAGGTCTGCACATGAAACTTAAAACAAGGTGGAGGAAGGCGTGGGGGTCTTATTATGAAGGCAAACTCTGGTGCAGGCGTGACTGTGGGATAACAGATCTCCATTGCTCTTCCACCTCTGTGAAATTTCGGCATGTGCTTGGTTCTCTCTACCTTGTTCACGCCATGTTTATGTTTTTTGAGTTGGGTCGGTCTCTGTGGGAGCCAAAGGGGAGTAAGCGGGACTGGTATAGTCTTCTGTTGGATAGGGGAGAGTGGAATCATTCCGACTCAGTTTGGCGGAAGGATGGGGTTTTGTTGGGTCTCTGCCTATGTGTAGCAGTAGGAATTGGGTATGGTCTCAACATGCATCTGAATGTGAGTCTATTGGGCAAGGGATGCTACCAGGAAGGAATGGCGAGGGGTCAGGAAACCATGTCGGGGTATAGCATTAAGGATTAGTCCAGGGTTGTGTTTATATCAGAGGTTTTACAAATTAATACCACCTCAAGCTATTGGGGCTCTATGCGCATGGGGATTGGGAGAGTGAATTCTACCCAGACCCGAGCAATGGGCATCGACACTCCCTCTGTCAATTTAGAGGGTGGGAGGTACGACAAGAGAGAGGTCGAGAGATTAAAAGATGGAGGGAACCCTTGGGGGGATGGGGATAATCGTTGGGGTGCGTGCGACCATCAAGGAAGGGGGTGGCTGATAATGAGCAAGGTATGAGGGAGAGGGGTCCGTAGAGGGAAGGGCAGGGGAGAAGTTTTGATAAGAGACCCCCGGGGCACCTTTGTTCTATTAACTGGGATGCATGGACCTTTGATCGCTTTCAATATTTGGAATTACGCCTTCGTTTGATTGTGTGGACAGGTCACCTAGTCGGAAACCTGGTTAAGGATTGTGGGATGGCTCGCTCCAAGAGTCCTGCAGAACACGGCCGCTCCAAGAGCCCTACTGCTCGTGGTTGGGTTTGGAAGGATAAAGGGAAGGCAGTAGAAGGCCAACCTAGCTCCCCCCCTGAGCAAGCCAAGAGGTCGGAGCCTGACAATCGATGTGATCCAAGAAGCAATGACAACTTACCATGAAAACACAACAGAGGAGATCCAAAAGCTCATTGAAAAGTGGGAAAGCATATATAAATAGGCATGCAGAGACAAAGATGGATACTAAGGAATGGAGAGGTTTAATACCAGATTCAGGCCAAACCAGAGGTAGACTAACGCAATTCAGACATACTTTGTATCTTTATTGGTCTATGAAGAGCATTCTTGGCAAAGCCTTGGAGCAAATTTCTATGAACCTGGTGACATTAGCCTGAGACTTCCCAGATTATAAGATCAAGTTCGATAAGCTCAAGTTCCAGTTAAGGAAACAGGATGGACGCCTCGAGCGTATTGAGCACCACCTCTCGTGTGTTGCCAAGTCAGTTGAGCAGGTTGGCACCTCGATTCAGGATCTAGCACTAGTGGAGTCAGCCTCGGTTCCAAACGAGGCTGAGTAGTTTATGGTTGTTTAATCTGTCTTTTTACTTAATAGTTACATGCGGCTAACATTTAAATTTCAAGTGTTTAGTAGATATGATAGTCAATCTGTAAACAACTGTATATGTGTGAGTATCTAGGCTATGTTTGCTTGGTATGATAGACTCAAGACACTATTTTTTTGGATGGCATACCACGACATAGGTGGCCAAGAGACTCGATTTTCCGCTTAGGGCAGGTTGAGGCCACCAAAGTGGTAAATCTGGTTGCATGTTGTTTATAAAATGAATGAAAAAAGAGTACTACCAAGCTTACATATATATATGTGTGTGTGTGTGTGTTGAAATATAAATAAATTATATTTTTTAATTTTGAAATCACGTTTTACATATCATGTGTTTGCAAGTTTAAATTTTAATGTATTGGATAAGATTATATTTATTAATTATAGTGTGTTATTTTAGCTAGCTTTTATATATATATATATATATATATATATATATATATATATATATAATTGTTTGTATCAAAACATCATATATATAAGTCACAAGAATATATCTTACTTATATTGGTTTCAAAAATCATAATTCCCTTCATATTATACTATACTTGTTCATATCAATTTTTTCTTTCAATTAATCAATTTAATTAAAAGGAAAAAAAGACATAACTATTTTCAAAATATATCTCCACATTTAATTTATGTATATTACTATAAATAGCATAAAATGCCCTTGAAAACTAAATTAGTATCATCCACACAATAATTATAACAATTATTGATAATTAATTTTAAATTTTAAAAATTATAAATAAATACAGTGTATAAATAAATTTTAGAAAAATTAATGTAATAGAAACTAAGATTATAAAACATTAAATTTATCATTTTTATATAAGTCAATATTCCCAAATTAAATGATAATTAGCAACTAACAAAGCCTTAACACTGTTTGTGTTTGGCTAAGTTCTCTTCTTCGATCTAAGGAAACAGATTAATGATCTGACATAATAAAAGTCAAGATGGCAATGATGAGTCCAACTGCATTCAGATAGCAGCCAATTATGACCATCCTACAATATAACAGTCCTAGCAGTCAATTATACCAATCCTACAATATGACAGTCTTTATACTATTGATTGATTTGACAATTAAATTAGGATAAATTTTCCACTATTAAAAAAATACAAAACAATTGCAAAAAAAACTATAAAACCAAAAAAATAACAACAAATTCTTTTCAACATGCAGGTAATACGAGCCCTCTGCATGCGACCGTCCCCTTACAGAAAATCGTAGTCTGGTGATAAATAAAAGAGACGGTTAGTGTAGTTGGCCATGGAATTTATAAATAACAGTATAGAGTTGTAGAAAATTACAGACACCAAAGAATCATAAAGCATGGCTTGCAACATTCATTCCATTTGCCATATATAAAATGATAAGCGACCAAAAAATTGCTGAGCATGAATAAGAAGTTTGGAGATATTGTACGTGATAAAAGATTTGAACAGAATATATTAAATAAAATATGGAGTTACTGTAAATATTGTGCGTTCCTCTCTTTTATAAAAACCAGTCAATAAATAAATATATTCTGTATTCCTCAAAAAAACAGAGAATAAGTTATTCGCTGAAAAGAAACATGGAGAAGCATGGATTATAATTCGTAAATCAAGTTTAAACAAGTTCAGCAATAGTACTTTACTTGTTTCGTTGATATACGCTTAGTGAAATATTCAGTGTGGATTGCAAAGACTAGCATATTTTTTTCAGCATCACCAGTCCTAAGTCGTTTACATAGTCATATTTAATGGCTATGGTTATGCATGCCTAGAATTATTATGCATTCATCTATACTTTGTTGTTTTCCTTTTTCATTAAACATTTTTTAATCTTTGTATTAATGAACATTAATAGATACTATTTAATTTTTATTTATGTTGTGTTTAATGTAATCTTTTTATTTTTGTTGTGTTTAATGTAATTGTTCAAAATAATGGAGAAATTTAATTAGAGAGAGTGTTCATTATAACTTTAGATTAGGAATTTGTTCCTATTTCTTAGGTATTGGTTCTAACTTTCCTATAAGCATGTAAGCTATATATTGATTGCATTGTAATGAGAATGTAGAGCGACATGCAAACGCACTCCCTCGTGGTGTAGTCTCTCATTGCAAAGCTAACCAATATTGCTTTATTAAATTGATTTTGCTATTTTTATCATGGTATCACAGCTTTAGGGTCGAATCAAAACCAAAGTGCTTTGATCCCTATGAGTGTCCAAGCGGTAGAAGAAAAACCCCTAGTGGCATGAGTGAGGCTGAGTGAGGCTGTTTTTTTTTTTTTTGGAGGAAACATCGATGAGCGCATTCGTTGGAGGCACAGAAGCACCGATCAACGCGGACCCATGCCAAAGAACAACGTTGATCTCTGAAATCACTGCGGACTCGCTTGGAAAACCAACGTTGATCCGTCTTTCCCTCACGATAATTTTGCCCAACGCGACATCAAAAAGGATATTGAGAACCGTTGAATTCGTTGTGAAGGTGAAAGAGGAGCCAGCGAGCTCATGCTGTGGAGCATCGTGGAGCCAAAGAGCTCATGTTGGAGGACCCAAAGAGCTCATGCTGTGGAGCGTCGTGGAGCCAGAGAGCTCGTGTTATGGAGTGTCGTGGAGCTAGAGAGCTCGTGTTGTGGAGTGTCGATTGAAGCCAAAGAGCTTGTGCCTGTTGAGCCAAAGAGCTCTTCCCTCAAGATCCAGTGAGAACGTGCCAGAGGAGTCGGTGAGCCGTGGTAGCAGATCAATGGTAAAGTATGAGGATCGTTGCAAGCGTGATCCGTGACAGAGCAGCACGTGAGCTCGCAACAGAAGAGGTCGTGGAAGAGGAGCCCATGAGCCCGTGGTTCAGTGCGCAGAGCAACTTGCCAAAGTGGTTGAAGATCAGGTAGATTTGTTTCTTGACATGGTTTTTGTGGATTTGGGGTAGATCCGTTTATAGATCCATTTTTTGTCAATTGTTGGGAGTCATTTGTTGAGAATGCAACAAGATGATGGAGCTTAGTGAAAAGAAGTCGCCTTCACTAAGTGGGCCCGCAGGCTATTTTTGGCGCAAAGTCTATTTTTAGACTATGTCTATTTTTAGACATATGTATCATGGTCTATGAGTTGCAAGATGCTATTTATGGATGGTTGGTCAAGTTGGTAAAAATAGATGGACCTCTATTTTTAGACATACTGGGCGGAGTCTATTTTTAGACTGCCAGTCTAAAAATAGATCAGTCGAATATTATTAGCTCTTAATAATATTTGGACTATAAACATTATCTTATCCTCTTGCAGCACTTCAGTTCGAGCTATGGATGTGGCACATGCAGCTGACAGAAGGAATTACGCTATTCCTAGGGTTCAGTTGAGCTATTTCATGGTTGACTTCAATTAGAACTCATGTGGCAGAGTTTGGTGGAGTTGATGAGACAGTTGATGGAGTTGTGTTCGGTTTAACTTAGTTGAACTAATTGTATTTAGTCTAACTGATAAATACACTAGTGATGAGTGGTGTGAATTAATTATTAATTAATTCACTAATTATTAACTCATAAATCAACTAAAGAATACATCAGTTAACTGCAGTGCATGGGCAGTTCAGTGGAGACCAGTGTTAGAGGTGGGTGAAAGGGTGAGTCTACTATCAGTTGTGACTATAGCTGTGCATGAGATTTGCGCACACATTGATTGAGATTGCCAATGAGGATTGCGCAGTACAAGCCAAGGGGATTAGAACTTGGATCTTATAATTAACCATCTTGGATTGCGCAGTAGAGGCAGGCTAACAGGTGGAGGAGATTTGAACTTGTGACTTGTTCATATTTGAGCTTGTGTAGTGTGTAACAATTGGAGATAGTGTTGAGAGCTTATGAGGAGTTTGTGCTATGTATTGTTGCATGTTCTCTATCATTATAATATACAGATAGTTGGGGGTTTTCAACTGTAAGCTTTCCCCATTACATACTGTGTTGATATGTGTGATTGATTAATGTTTCAATGTGCGCATGCGATTGTTTTAATTCCGCAAATTGATGATCAATGGTAGAAGAGGTTATGTATTATGCATGAAGCTCAAATAATGTGTAATCAGGATAATCTCAGTGAATAACTCATCTATTATTCAAATTTCTACATCATTTTTTTTTAAAGTGTCAAGATGAATAATATGACGGAGGTATACTTGAACGAGAGCAACAAGCTCGACGGTTCCAATTATTCTAATTGGAAATGCAAGTTGCAGACTATGCTAGAAGGGCATAGTGCATGGGGGGTCGTGAATGACGATGAAGTGAAGAGGGAGAACAAAGCGAAAACGATGTTGAAAATGGCAATCAAAGACTGCATTATCCCTCACATCAGAGATTGCAAATCATCAAACGAGATCTAGACAACTCTCAAGGATCTGTATGAAATCAGAAATACAAATCACCTACTGTTCTTGAAAAGCAAGATTCTCTCCATCAAAATGGAGGAGAATGAAACAATAGTTGTGTTCATCTCACACATCAAGGACCTCAAGGAAAAGCTTGGCAACCCAGGAGAGGCAGTAAGTAATACTGATCTGGTAACAATTACTATGAATGGTGTGACTGACGACTATGAAATGTTTATCACAGGCTTGAATGCGAGAGAGAAAGCCCCCAAATTTGAAGAATTGACAGGGATTCTAATGCAAGAGGAAGAAAGGCGGATGACCCTGAAACCCAAAAATTCAGATCTTTCTTTAATGGCGAAGAAGAAGCCCTTTAGAGAGAAGGCAAATAAAGGATAGAGAGGTGGAGGTACACCAAAAAAAATTCTTAATCCATCTCAAGGCATGTCATCAAATAGGAATGGTTCAATATTAAAATGTTTCTATTGTGGTAAAATTGGCCATATAGCTAAACACTGTCGAAAGAAGAAGTTTAATGAAGGTCAGCTGAGATACAAGAGACATGCAGGACACTTTGCTGATGATGACCATAACTAGGACCTCAAACTATTTATGGTTGATTCTGATGAGAAGGATGAAGCAGATATGTGGTATGTGGATTCAAGAGTGTTCACCCACATGACAGGTAACAGATAATGGATTGAAGACTTCAAAGAAACCAAAAATGGAGCAAAAATTTACCTTGGCTGTGACAGAGGGTACCAAATCAAAGGACATGGTAATGTTCCTGTAATACTGCCTGATGGAAATATTAGGCACATTCAAAACATGATGTGTGTACCCGGAATTAATAAAAATTTGATTTATGTTTCAATGATAGCAAATCAAAACCTTAAGGTAGAATTATTTAAGTCATATTGTATTATTAAGGATTTGCTGGATTGTATGAAGACAATTTCAACAGGGATTCGTGTGGGAGGTCTTTACAAGCTGAAAGTGATAAATGTGCCGCATCAAGCTTTGACATCATCAGGTATGACACTAAAAGATTTATGGCATCAAATATCTGGCCATATTAATTTCAATGATTTGTTGCTACTTCATAAAATAGGTATGGTCAATGGTCTTCCTGATTTAAAGCATATTCATGTTGACTGTGAAGCATGTGCTCTTAGGAAGATGCATAGATGAGTTTCCTGTAAATGTAAATAGAAAACAGAGAGATATACTAGAGTTAGTCCACACTAATTTATGTGGGCCAATGCAGTCAAGATAATTGGGAGGTGCTTGTTATTTCTTATTATTTGTGGATGATTGTACAAGATTCACGTGGGTATATTTTCTCAGCAAAAAGAGTCATACTTTTGAATATTTCAAACAGTTCATAAGCATGATTGAGAAGCAGACAGGTAAATTCATCAAGATTCTCTGCTCGGATCAAGGGGAAGAATACATGAAGGCTGATTTCAACAAATATTGCAAAGACCATGGAATACTGCAGTGGTTTACAATACCCCACACTCCTCAGCAGAATGAGGTTGCAGAGAGAAAAAACATAATCCTTGTGGAGTGTGCTCACAACATGTTGAAAGGTAAGAATCTTTCTAATGGATTTTGGGCTTAAGCGATAAACACTGCAGTGTATTTGAAAAACAAGAGTCCTACAAAGAGTCTTGATTTTAAAACTCCATTTGAAGCCTTATTAGGTTTTAAACCTGCAGTTAAACATTTAACAATTTTTGGATCCAAAGCCTTTGCTCATGTACCAAAGGAGGATAGAAAGAAACTGGATTCAAGGGCCATCAAATGCACTTTTGTTGGGTATTGTACTGAATTTAAAGCTTACAAATTGTTTTTTCGAGTAGAGATGTAGTTTTTCATGAGCAAGCTCATGATGGAAACAATGAAAACAACAATGATGAATGATACATTCCTTTGTTGGTGGAAGAAGGGAGTAATGAAACAGGAGACAGCCATGAGAAGCAGCAACAACAACAGAAAAAGGAAGAAGCAATTGTTACAGATGCAATCGTCAAACCAAGTCCATAAAGGGATAATCATAACAGGTTTGAAGCCACTCCAACACTCAAGAGATCAGGTAGGAAAACTTAATTGCCAGCAAGATGTAGGGAAAATTCTTTTATAACTAGCATGTTACATGTTGTTGAACCCTCTAGTTATAAAGAAGCCAGTCAGTATAATGAATGGAGGGAAGCCATGGAAGAGGAACATGAATCAATACATAAAAACAAAACTTGGGATTTAGTTGAATTGCCTGAGGGCAAACAAACCATAGGTTGCAAATGGCTATACAAGCCCAAATTTAAAGCAGATGCGAGCATAGATAAATATAAAGCTAGGCTAGTTGCAAAGGGGTATTCACAGAAAGAAGGTATAGAATATGAGGAAACCTTCACCCCTGTAGCTAAATTAAATACAATCAGAATGGTAATTTCCTAGCTACTAAACATTATTGGATGATGCACCAACTAGATGTTAAATATGCATTTTTAAATGGGGAGCTGAAAGAAGAGGTTTATTTAGAGCAACCTGAGGGATTTGTTAAATACGAGAAATAACATTTAATCTGTAGATTAAAGAAAGCTTTATATGGACTAAAACAAGCTCCCAAATCATGGTATGATAAAATTTATTCATTTTTCTTGTAGCACAGTTATAATAGAAGCAAAAATGACCCCAATCTCTATATTGTGTTTGATGAAAAGGGGCGAATTGTTTTGATTTCTTTATATGTATATGATCTTATCATTACAGGAAATGCAGATAAACTCATTAAATAAATCAAAGAGCAGATGTCACAAATGTTTGAGATGAAAGACCTCGGTGAGCTTCGCTACTATTTGGGTCTTGAAATCTGGAGAGATTCAAGACAAACTTTTCTATCACAAAGTAAGTATGTCAAGAGTCTATTGCAAAAGTTTAATTTGGGTCAGTGTAAAGCTGCAACAATGTCGTTACAACAGAATACCAAACTTCAGAGTGATGACAATTTTAAGGAGGCAGATGCAACATTGTACAGATAGTTGGTTGGGAGTTTAATCTACTTGACCATTACTAGACCAGATTTGGCTTATGCAGTTAGTGTATTAAGCCAATTTATGTCTAAGCCACTTGAGAGCCATTATGTTGCAGCAAAAGGCAACTTAAGGAATCTTCGAGGAACCTTAGACTATGGCATTATATATACTGATTCTTGTGATGTTAAATTGACAGGTTTTTCAGACTCCGATTGGGCTGGAAATGTAGATGGCAGGAGATAACAGGTTATGCATTCAACATTGGGTCTGGGGTCATTGCATGGAGCAACAAAAATTAGAACATGGTTTCCTTGTCTTCAGTAGAAGCTAAGTACCAAGTGATGTGTTCAGCGACTTGTGAGGCAGTTTGGTTGAGGAGACTTCTCGAGGATGTAGGAGAAGAACAAAAATATGCAACAGTTACCAGATGTGATAACCAGAGCTCCATCAAACTTGAAAATAATTTGGTGTTTCATAAAAACACTAAGCACATTGGTACACAGTTTCACTTTGTTAGGGAGAAAGTTCAGTCAAAAGAAATTCATGTTGAATATTGTAATACTTGTGATAATATTGTAGTATTGTAATATTGCGATTGGTATCGGCAAGTGTTATGTAAGTTGGAGCATGCACTCTATGCAAGAATGTTTGCACAACAGAGGAAGTCTAAGGTGTAAAGGAAGGCAGGCGCTCGAGCACTGGAACTAGTGGAACTGGTAGAGTAGCAAGGAAGAGACCACCTAGTTGATGGCGAGGCATTGGTCCTGGTATGTCATGCAGATCTTCCTTTTGTTTGAAATGGAGATAATGAAGCACGAATTGAGGAGGAACCAACTATGTTTTTGGTTTTGCTGAGTGGGGGCAAAGGAATGGGGAAATTTTCAATCCTCCTTAGCTTACTGTCATGCTATGTCTCACATCTCCCGCAAGGGGGCAATGGGTTTCCTGACAAATTAGTAATTCCTTCCTTTGCATTCTTGCTTGCTATAAATTTCTGCATTATGGGGGTATGGGTGGGAGAGTTTGGGGAGGACACGTAGGGGTCATTGGGTTGGTGGGGAAGTCGATCATGTCTACCTGGGAGGTCCGGTACTTGAACAATATTTGCAATTTAGGAGGTATGGTGGGAAATTCCAGGGAGTCGAGGGTAGGAAAAGGGACCCTAGAACCAGGTCAACTAGAATTCTGGGTGAAGGGGAGCCACAAAAGGATATCAAGAGGTAGAGGTAGGGTCAGGTTATTTAGTTTAAGTCAAGTGCATGCGAGGGGAAGTCGCGAGGATGAGAGGCTGGGGGGTCACACAAAGGTGACGAAGTTGCACCCAAGTCAGTGTCGGGAGTTTCATGGCGTCAGGAGTCAAGTAGTGGATCAGGACGGTTGTCTAAGGAGAGGCCAAATAGTGGAGGCACTAGTTGTTGACCTCATGGCACTGGTTGAGACTTTAGGGGGTATCAACCTTGTCCATGGACAAGCCTGGGAAATTGTGTATGGAGTGGTAAACTGCGAAAATCAAAAGAGGGGTATTGGCTATGCACAAACGACTACTCCTAACATGATTTCTGAAAACGAATTTCTCACAGGTCCGAGTAATCTGCCCCCGCCTTTGTACCCCGCTCCATTGAAGCTATTTTCGGAGAGGGTGTAGAAGGATTTGCAACAGTCGACAGAGGTAGAGATAACTAGAACGAAGAAGGAGGCAACAGAGGGCCATAATGGTTGAGGTGGCCATGACGATTCAAGCAAGGGGAAAAGAAAGGCACCAACCTCTACTAGTAGGCCGCCAAGGAAGAGAGGAAGGCGAATAGGGGAGGAAAACATGCAAAACTTGTTGCATGCATATAGTGAAGGTTCACTAGCTACATTGAAGGCAAAATTTTCAAAATTGGAAATTAAATTGAAGGAGAAAGCAACAAGCGAACAAATCCAGGCAGAAGAGTGGGAACCACTAGTAGTGGACCAGGGTAATACAAGAGGAAGGTTGACCCTGTTTAAACATGTCATCCAAACGTATTGGATAATGAAAAGTCTACTAGTGAAAGCCATGACAAATACCCAATAGCCAAGAGAAGCGTCGCGACAGTCAGGGCAATAACAAACCCAAGAAGAGGAACATAGTCTATCGGTAATCCAGAAGGAAATACAGTCATTCCAAGTGTGGTTGTATCATCATAATGTCCGTCTCGGACATATGGAAAAGAAGCTTCAGAGCATGCAGCAACAAGAGATGTCGGGATCGAGCATGAAGGATCCGGCCCCGGTAGAATCCTCAGATGATTAATTGTTTGCATGTCATGGTGGTCTTGCAAATTCCTATCATTTTGTTTTGATGATGTTGGATAGCATTTACATTTACAGTAGTCACTCTAGTTTGATAGTACATACGGTCACGTTGAAAGCGTGGTTGGACATGCTCAAACTATTTCAGTTTTGGATGACCTATGATGTTGACTGGTGGCCAATAGACCTGGTTTCCTACAAGTAGATTGAGGTCACTGGAAACATATTTTGTAACTTGCTTTACAAATGATTAATAGAGGAATACTCCCAAGTTTAAATAAAATGATTTAAAGTATTAAAATATAATTTTTTTCTTTTATATTATGTAGTTGATTTTAATAAAAAATATTTTAGTCAAATAAATGATTTGATTACTTATATTATACGATTAATTTTAAATAAAAATATTTTGATTTATATTGTTTTAAAGGTTGTTTTTTAATGTTGTAAATAATATTAACATATAACATTTAAAAAATATTAAAATATAAATGACAAACAAAATATTTTAATGAATGTCTTGAGGCATGGAAATTTATATCGATCTTAAGCATAAATAATAATAATAATAACGAATAATGTTTTTTTATTGAAATTGTTTTTTACTTTATAGTATGAAAAAGATTTCCTATTCATTCAATACATTTAAACATTAATTATAATAAAAATAAAATATTTTAATATTTACAATATAAAAATTATTTTTGATAATTGAGAGTGAGGGAGATAGTATGAGTTTAATAATTTAATTGAGATTTAGAAAGTTAATGTGAGTTTAATAACTCAATAATTAAGTAAGTTGAGTGAATTAATAATTAGGTATTAGTGGGTCAAAGACTATTAAATAATGTTCAACTAACATAAATGAATATAAACATCTATAAATTTACGTTTTATAAGTGTATATATTCACTCTTGATAGTTAGTTATTTCAATGGTATGTAACCCATTAACACCTAATTATTAATTCACTCATCTTATTTAATCATTAAGTTATTAAAATCACACTAACTCCCTAAATCATTAAAAGTGATTCACTAATCTATTAAAGTCAATTCACTCTCATGACTTCCCCTAACTCACATGGATCCACTAAGGGCAACCCACTACCACAAACCCTCTAATTCATTCACCCTGTTTAATCATTAAGTTAATAAAATTGTAATTCTTAATCTATTATAGATAATATTCCAAAAATTTACCAATTGATTAAATTGATAAAATAAGCCAAAAAATTCCAATTTTAATACTAATTACATATTATTACATATTTTTTATTAAATATTTGCTTCCATTCTATATGTATGATTTGTTGGAATAAGGTTTTAAAGCTATTAAACTACAATACCATCAAACCATGAAAACATGACATTTTTCCACAAGGCTTCTAAGATGGGTTTTACAACTCTAACATGGGTTTTAAGCTTGAAAAGTCCAGGGTTCTTGAGCAAATAATTAACCAAATAAATAAACATACAACCGTGTTGATTCTTTGAAGATCCATTCAAATAATCCACCAATCAATACTAACAATAGGTCATCATGGAAATGGCCCATTGATCTCAACTATTAATGATGATAAGAAGTTGCCTAGGGCACTTCCTCTTTGACTTTGTAATAGATGTTGTTTATCATGGTGTTAGTTCCATGCTTATAATTAGGGTCCTAAGGTGACATGCATATGCTTGTTTGGTTCTACATATGGATCAACCACTATGCTAAGCTTAACCTCCCAATAAATTACAATAATGATTTAGAACAAAAAATTACCAAGCCACATATAAATGACGATATTTCTATTTATATGTTCAAATGATCAAATTTATTAAATAAAGTAGTTATGAACACAATAAACAATGATAACGAATTCCTCAAATGTTGGAAAGAAAATAAATGGGTATGATTTGACTTTATATAAGTTAATAATTGGCATGGACCTATTCCATTTTAATCACTAGACCTATTCCATTTAAATCACCCAATTAGGTGACATACCAATCCTCTTTGAACTACAAGATATCACCATTGTGGAGACCATCCTCTTTGAACTGCAATATATCACTAGTGTGGAGGTCATCCTCTTTGAACTACAAGATAGCGATCTTCTTTGAATTACAAGATATCACTAGTGTGGAGACCATGGTAAAGTGGTGAGTTATAGTATGTGATGGATTAATAGCCAATATTGATATTATGTGAATTGAGTCCTAGTACATTGTAATTTAATAAATTGACTTACCAATCTCCTTTGAACTACAAGATATCACTAGCGTGGAGACCATGTTAAAGTGGTGAGTTATAGTATGTGTTTGATTAATAGTTAATATTAATATTATGTGAATTGAGCCCTAGTACCTTGGAAATTAAACAATTGACATACCAATCCTCTTTGAACTACAAGATATCACTAGTGTGGAGACCATGGTAAAGTGGTGAGTTATAGTATGTGTTGGATTAATAGTTAAGATTGACATTATGTGAATTGAGTCTTAGTATATTGAAAATTTAGCAATTGTGCATCGTGGACCAAACAAATAAGAAATATGTATTGGTGGAAGAAGGGTCCAACTTGATGTAAGCTTGGCACTTATCATATTTATTGAACATTTCACAAATTAAGAAAGAATCATATAAGTAAATATTGTTTACATCAAAACAAAATAGAATTTAATTCAACTTTTTAATATAATTATCAATTTATTATATAGTATGGAGAGAAATTAAAAAAAAAACATAAATATGGTTAACAAGTAAAGAAATATATTTTTTCAACAAATTATTAAATGTATTATTTAAATATTTAATAAATTGATTTTAGTGAATTAGTTTAAATGATTGAGTGTTTAAATTATAAATAAAAATTAGAGAGTTAAATCCTCTAACTAGTTATTGTTGTGAATATTATTGAGCCTCATTTGATGTCCCCACTCAATAGATTATATTTATATTTATATTATATATAAATATAATATTAATATAATATATATTATATATAAATATATTATATTATAATATTATAATAATATTATATATTCTATTATATTTATTATTTATATATTATATTATAATATTTATTCTATATATGATTTTTATTTAGATTATATTTATATTTAACTTTATTTATAATTAAGAAAAATCAATTAAATTATTCAAAAATTATTTAATTTAATATTAATATTAATTTATATGAGTAAAGATCCTCGTTGACATATTTTATTTATTTCTAATTTAAATTGTAATATTTTTTAAATATTATATGTTAAAATTTAAGAATTTAAAGAAATAGTAAAAATCCCCCTTAATGACATTGTAAGAATTTAATGAAACTGTAATATTTTATAAAAACATTTTCTAAACAAAATTTTTAAAAATTCCAATTTATTATAATAATTTTCAGCGCCTTTAAACAACACTCTTAAAAATTTATAGATGTCTATATTCATTTTTGTTAGTTTATTATTTCAATAATCTGTGGCACTAATACTGAATTATTAATTCACTTAACTTATTTAATTATTAAGTTATTAAACTCACACTAATATTTTTTTATAGTGTAAATATTAAAATATTTTGTTTTTATTATAATTAATTTTTAAATATTATTGAATGAATAATGGATTTTCTTCACTAAAAAAACAATTTCAATAAAAATATTGATTCATTATTATTATTATTTTATACTTAAGATTGATATAAATTTCCATTATCCCATATATTTATTAAAATATTTTGTTTGTAATTTATATTTTAATATCTTTTAAAAGTCCAGTCTAACTTATAGAAGAAATAGCCTTTTTTCATAGGAATTCACTCAAATTCGACAATACAATTTCAAGATTTTCTGTAGTTTAAAATATACAATTTCAAGATTTTTTTTTGTAGTTTAAAATATATTTTTGAATGTATAAATGGATTCAACAACCCTGAAAAATCCTTGGGGCACATTAAACAATTTAAACTTAAGTTTTTACGTATATTTGTCAGATTTTGATTAAAATTAGCCAAAAAATTGGTCATGAAAAATGTCATTTAGTCTATAAGCTAGACTATGCCATTTTTTTAATGTTATACATTTTTTTATACTTAAGATTGATATAAATTTCCATGAGTCAAGATATTCATTAATGGATTAGTGAATCACTTTTAATGATTTAGGGAGTTAGTGTGAGTTTAATAACTTAATGATTAAATCAAATGAGTGAATTAATAATTAGGCGTTAGTGGGTTAAAGACCATTGAAATAACGAACTATTAAATGTGAATATAGACACTTATAAAACATAAATTTATAAATGTCTATATTCACTTTTGTAACTTGATTATTTCAATAGTCTTTGGCCCACTAATACCTACTAATACCTAATTATTAATTCACTCAACTTATTTAATTATTAAGTTATTAAATCCACTAATACCCCATAATTCATTTATACCTAATATAGACATGCTAAGATGCTAAATTCATTTATGTTGTTTTTTTTTTTCTAAATCTGACTAATTCTATTTATGTAAATATAATGATACAAAACTGCCTCAGCTCAGCTGTACTAGCCTGAGACTGGGCTTGAAAGCCAAACATACTTCTGGATCGAAGCTGCCCATATAGGGAAACCAGCTCTATAGCGACATTCTCACCGCCCTTGTGCAGGGAAACCGGTGGAGTATTAGTGATTGTTATATCACAGTAGCAAAAACTAGCACTGACATAGACAAAGACCAGAAAACTGTAATGTACTGTAAATAACCAACATTGCTAACAGGAAAAACAAGTTGAAAGACCCTACTGTATCCAGACATTGCAATTCAGATGGAGGTGGTAGGCGATGGTTGTTCCTCCACTATCGGGCAGCTGTAAGCAGCTCCAGGATCTTCTGCTTCGCTTTGCTTGTTGTGTTCATCCGCAACCTGTTCAGCTTCAGTGTTGACCTGCAGAGGAGAGGGACCAGAGGGTGATTTGGCAAAGTCTGCCGGTTCGGGAAAGGCTTCACTATGAGAAGGAGCAGGGGAGGGGCGAAGCTCGCCAGGATGGGGGGCGAGAGGAGCCAGAGGAGCAACAGTCCAGGTGGGCGGGTTGAGGTTGGCATCCTCGCGTAATGTGATAGTGATGTAAGCAGTGATAGATGGCCGATTGAAAGCGCTATCAAACTTCAATTCTGCTCGTTGAGTGGTTTGCCGAATGAGGCGACTGCTGGCCGACTGAGGTGCAGGGGAGGTGGTGCGTTGAGGAGCAACAGGTGTATGAAAGGCAAGGGGAAGGCCATGATCACAGACAGGAGGAACTTCAGGAAAAAGCCTGCTGGAGGAGGGGCTGTCGCCAGACAAACTACCTCTTGTGCTTCCACGTCTCGCGGTCATGCATTGCCTGAGTCGAGGCATGGCTAATCCGCGAGGTATAGGCAGAGGGTCGAAAGGCTGGGGTATCTGGAGAGTGTCAACAGCAGAGACAGAATCTGGTCCAAGCTGCAGAGGAGCGCGGAAAGGTTGTTGTGGGGCACTGGAAACACCGGAACATAAATCAATGTGGGAGAAATGAGCGTCCGAATCAAATTCTATGCAATTATAAAGCGAGCATCGCCTGCCCGTGATTGTGCGAGCGCTCGGCTCCGTGCAGTGGGTGGGGCATGCGCTGTTCAACGGCACCATACAAACGCTCAGAGCACAGAGCAGGGTCACCATGCATGCGCATCGAGAGACGGTGGTCTCGTCGAACCAGAGAAGGAGAAGCATAATGCTCGAGCCAGGCAGAACGAAAGGAATGTAATGCCGGCGGTGGTGTGAATTAATGCAGCCTGCAGACATAGTTAATGCAGAGGTTATGGCGCCGTGGAGGCCCATGTGGCTACCACGCGCCGAGAGCTTTGGGAATTGGCCGGAGCCAATGATCTCCATTTCCCTAATGTTCATCTGCATCCGGAGAGTTTTGATCATTTTGCACCAAGCTGATGCAATTCTGGAGAATAACCCTGTCATTGATAATATGGATAGGGCCATGATTGAGAGTATCTGTGCTTTCGACTCCTAGATTAGCTAGGAGGTCCGCAACCTTGTTGCCTTCTCTTCTGGTGTGAACGAAGGAAATAGCTTGATTGTTGCCCACCCATCTGCTGAGTTTGTCGAGGCGAGAGGCCATTCTCCAACTGTTGACAACTTTGTGGGTTCTGGTGCCTTGAAGAAGTTGAGTAGCTATGGTTATGAGGATCTGAGAGTCTCCTTCTACTATGATGGGAGAAAGATTGTAGAGGTGAGAAAGGATTAGTCCCTGCCAGATACCTTCCAATTCCGCCGAGTTGTTAGTGTCCCATCCTATTGAACCATAGTAGATAGCAATAGTGTTCCCTTGCGAGTTTCTGAAGATGCCTCCAAAACCAGCTTGGCCTGGATTCCCCTTAGAAGCGCCATCGAAGTTTAATTTGTATATGCTTGGAGGGGGAGGCGTCCAGTGGATTGAGGTGTCAGGAGACCTTTGCTTGGAGGTGCTAGACCTGGTCTTTATCCGCAGTTGCCAATTTTGCCAAACAGCTACTTCCTTTGGTTGTTTAGGGAGATCTTCTTCCTGCCATGTTTGGAGAGCGAGGGTCTCTTGAAGATTTTTGCTGAAGGTGTCCCAGATGGTGTCCAAAGGAGCTATTTGGTGTTTGAATATCCTTCTGTTTCGCTCCTTCCAGAGAGTCCAGAAAAGGAGTCCCGGGATTAATTGCCAGAGGTAGTTAAGTAAGGGACTGTTGTAAGGTCGCTGAGGCCAATTGCGCATGATGTTGACGAGGTCTCCTTTTGGCTTATTGTGTTGACTTCTGAAACAAATTTTTTCCCATAGTTGGTGGGCATAGTGGCAAGTTAGCATGAGGTGCTGTGAAGTTTCTTCCTCTTGCTTGCAATTTGGGCATTGGGAAGGGCCATTGAAGCCACACTTGAGTAAGTTGTCCCAAGTTAAGATTCTTCTGTGACTGAGAAGCCATAGAAAGGTAGAGATTTTAGGCCAAGTACCTAGAGCCCAGACAAATTGCCAAAGCCTGTCTTTTGGAAGCTGGATAAGGTGCATAATGGAGAAGGCTTCTTTTGTTGTGAACAAGCCTTTGGGAGAGTAACCCCAGCGGAGGATATCCGGTTCCTCTGAGAATCGTATTTTCCTTCTTTGCAATTCCTGCTGAAGATCTGCTTGTATATTATTGGGAGCATTGGGCAGGATTGAGGTAGGGTGCTTCCATTGTCTATAATCGCTGGAGACAATAGGGGTCCAACTTTGGTTGACTTTGATTTCTTCCAGATGAATGGGTTGATCATAGTTGGAGAGACTGAGAATGTCAGTGAGTTGAGGATGTTGCTGCCAAGAGTCGGTCCAAAATCTAGCTGTGTGCCCATTTCTTATTTCCCAGAAGCTGTGCTGCTGTATAAGGGAGAAGTGCTGTTTGGCGGCATTCCAAATGAGTGATCCAGTTGCTCCAGGGTGAAGTCTGATCAGGTCTTCCGGCGGCCTGTTATTAGCATATTTAGCTGTCCATATTCTGGCCCAAGGTTTCTGAGGGTTTGAGAGCCAATTCCACCATAGTCTTGCCCCCATAACTTCATTGCTGTGTATGGGGTTTCTAAGCCCCAGACCTCCGGCTGCTTTGGGGGAGCAAACCGTGCTCCAATGGACAAGAGCCCATTTGCGTTTTTTTTCTGAGGAACCCCATAGGAATCGGCGCTGAAGATTTTTGATTTGGTTGAGCACCCATTTAGGAGCTACTAGCACAGAGAACAGATAAAGAGGCATGGATTGCAGGACAGCTTTTATGAGGATAAGTCTGCTAGGGAGATTGAGTGCTCTATAAGTCCAGGTGGAGAGTCGCGCTTCTAGTTTTTCCAGCAGAAGATTCCATGTGGAGTGCTTGATAGCAGTGGCAATAAGAGGAGCACCTAGATATTTGTAAGGGAGATGGGCAGGAGAGAAGCTTAGAATTCTGGTAATGCTGGCCTGGATGACTGCAGGGGTGTTAAAAAAGAAGAGCTGGGACTTGGAGACATTGACAGTCATGCCAGAGGCTGTGGAGAAGAGGTTAAGAATCTTTTTGAAGGATCTAGCTTCTTGGACTGAAGGGAACCCGAAGAGCATATTGTCGTCAACAAATTGTTGATGGGTGGTGAGAGAGCCATGAAGATTGAGACCACGCAGATGATTAGAGAGGACGGCATTTTGGATGAGTTTGCTGAGACCTTCGGACATGAGTACAAAGATGAAGGGCGATAGAGGGTCGCCTTGTCTAATTCCTCTTGAAGGTTTGAAAGGCTTAGAGGGGATGCCATTGATAAGAATGGAGTGCAAAGGGGTGGAGATGAGAGATAGTATCCATCTTATCCACATTCTGTCAAAACCAAAACCTGAAAGGATGCTTTGAATGTAATGCCAGCTTAACTTATCAAAAGCTTTGGATAAATCGATTTTAAGGAGCATACCTGGCTTCTTGGTAGTTTTGAGAGAGTGAATGACTTCATGCGTGAGGATGATGCCGTCCAATATTTGCCGTCCTTCTACATAACCAGTTTGTTCTGGCGATATGAGGAGAGGGAGCAGAGGCTTGAGACGGTTGGCAATGACCTTGGAGATGATTTTGTAGATAACATTGCAGAGGGCTATAGGCCGGAATTTCTCTGGAGTGCTAGGCTGCTTTTCTTTCGGTACCAGTGCTATGAAGGTTGCATTTAAGGAAGGGAGGAGCCAATGAGCAGCTCTGGACTCTTCAACTAGCTGCCATACTTCTTCTTTAATGAGTTCCCAAAAATTGTGGAAAAAATTAGAGGTGAAGCCATCTGGCCCCGGTGCCTTTCCTTCTTTCATTTGAGTTGTTGCCAATTCAATTTCTGAAAGAGTGACCGGGCGAAGTAGCATCTTGTTGTGCTCCTCAGTAATTAGTTTAGGAATAAGCTGAGAGATGTGGTCTATGGCCGGCTGTCGATCTACTGAGTGGTCTTCCTGCTGTATGCTCTGAAAATGATCCAGGAGGACTTGTTCGATTTCCTCTTGCTGTTCCACTTTTGCACCCTGTGGATTGTTTATATGAGGAATGCGGTTTTGCATCCTTCTCTGAATGGTTGATCTGTGGAAGAACTTCGTGTTCCTCTCCCCCTCCTTTAGCCA
This sequence comes from Pinus albicaulis, assembly GCA_034641835.2. Taxonomy (NCBI): domain Eukaryota; kingdom Viridiplantae; phylum Streptophyta; class Pinopsida; order Pinales; family Pinaceae; genus Pinus; species Pinus albicaulis. The sequence continues at coordinate 636,145,398 of CM076572.1, forward strand.
GGTTATCCTAGATTTCTATCGCCATAGGATTTCTTCTTGTTTGCGTCTCTCCTCTAGCTGCTTGTGTAGGTCTTGTTCCTGAGTAGCCAGCTCTTCAGTCCTTCCTTGATTAATGATTTTTTGCTGAATTGCTTCCATTTTGTTCTCAAGTGTTCTGATATCTTGAAAGATGTTTCCGAAAACAGAGATATTCCAGTTTTTGATGATCGTTTTGAGGTGCTTGAGTTTTTGTTGAAATTGGTACATCTTCGAGCCAGGGGGAGGAGTGTAGCTTTGCCATGCTTGAGTGATCATGTCTTTGAATGAGGCATGAGTGAGCCAAAATGCTTCAAACTTGAAGGGCTTTTTGTATTGAAGACCAACATTCTGCCAATGGAGCATAATAGGCCAGTGGTCCGACCCAATCTGCGGTAAGATTGAAGCCATAAGATCCCCCCCTAAGTGGATTGCATTGTCAGAGACGAGGAAGCGATCTAGTTTTGAAGCAATCTGCTGATTTCCAGTTCTCTTATTGCTCCAAGTGAATGTGCCATTTGAGAAAGGAATATCTATGAGCCAACTGTTGGTGATGAAGTCTCTGAAGTGGGTGCTGTCCTGGTCTGCTCTGAGTCTTCCTCCTCTTCTTTCTCCCATTCTAGTAATCATGTTGAAGTCCCCTGCAACAATCCAAAGAGGAAAAGTCCTGTTTGCATTTAAATCTGTTACGGTGTTAAGCAAAGCTCGTTTCTGAGCTGATTCCTGTGGGAAGTAGACATTGGATAAATGCCCGTGAATGTTGGATCCAATAGGATGGAAAGTTGCCTGTATAATGTGTTGAGCGGCATGGTAGTTAGAAATATCTATGGACTGAGTGTCCCAAATAATTGCAAGCCCTCCTGAGGCTCCTGAGGCATCCACTGCTATTGAGTTACAGCTAGGCCAAACCTTTGTCAGGAATGTTTCTAGAGTTTCACTGCTGCATTTAGTTTCTTGAAGAAAGAGTATATTTGGTCTTTCTTTCTGTATCATGTTTTTAAGAATTTTGTGCTTTCCAGGGCTGTTGAGCCCTCTAATGTTCCATGAGATCAGCTTCATTGGGAACTGTTTGTCAGAGGTTTAAAGAACCTTGTAAGCTTAGGATATCGGCCTGAGTCGACCAATATTTTCCCTATGGTAATGGTGCGTTGCCAATCTGGCTTTCGCCCTCTTTTCCTTGAATCTTTTGTGATTTTAAGCCTGTCCCAGTGGCTGCCGGGTTGGATGCCGAGCTTCTTTTGCTGATGGGCACTTGAGAAGACTTTTTCTAATTTGTCGATATGGTGAGGATTGATGGTGTCGAAATTCTGGTTTAAGCAAGCTTCCTCTAGCTCTGTTATGTCCAGTTCGCCCAGATCTAGGCCTTCGGATTCCTCTTCCATGTAAGTCTCTTGACTTCCGCTAATCAGAGCTTGATTAGAAGGGTTAGGCTGGGTATGAGGGTTGTCTACTTCCATTGTGGCTGGATGCCAGGGTAGAAGTTTGATCTCAGCAGAGAGTTTGTCAGGGTGGGTTTCGGATGGAATTTTTTGTTCTGGAGATTGCATCGTGTTGGGCTTGGTCGCATGCTTAGGTTGATTCGAGGGCTGAGTAGGGGCAGTATTCTGACTAGGATCAATCTCAGGGGCTACATCAGGGTTGGCAAGAGCAGCGAAACTATTACTGGTGGAAGGAGTATCGGTAGAGGGACAGGGTTTCTTACCTGGCGCTGGAGGTTTTTTGCCATGTCTTCTTCTTTGCGTGACCTTGGTGAAGCCGTTTGCCTCCTGTGTTGCCTCCGTCTCGTTTGCCTGAGCTTTTGTGGTGAGGGGGCAATCTCTGAAGAGATGCCCTAGTGCATAGCATCTTCGACATCTGAAAGGGACATGCTCATAGTCTAGCGGCTGGATCCACTCAAAATCATCATGGTATATGCTGACCGCATCTGGTAGGGGCTTGTCCAGATGCATTTGGACACAGATGCGTGCATATGAGGTGTACCGATGAAGCTTTGTTTCTTCTGCTATTTTGATAATTTCCCCCAGACCTTTGCCTATTGCTTGAAGAGATTCCTCGTCCCAGTACTCTATTGGTAGCGAGTATAGGTGTATCCAGACAGGTGCCCAATTAAAATTTTCTTTGTCTGGGTTGAATCTTTCCACCCAGTTGCGGAGATATAACCCTGCTGAGTTGAAAAAGTAAGGCCCTCCATCCATTACTCTATTTCAATCTTCTAGGCAGTTGAAAATCGCTGTAAAGAACCCCTTCGCGCCTAACTGGAGCGTGACTTGCCCTTTGGGTTTCCATTTGGAGGCAACCCAGCCGTATAGGGCTTTTTCAGTCAGCCAGAAGCCGATGAACTTGCCAATGAGAGCGTGGTCTTTCATGTACTGGATTCGAGCATTGATCTGATGGCTGGGCAGTTCGATTTTGGGTCTTTCCGTTGCGATAGGTTTGCAGGTGGAGGATTTAGGCGCCTCTGCCTCTGGCTGAGTATGCGTAGTCGTATCCTTTTGAATCGGCGTTTCCTGGCTTTTGCTGGCAGATTCATTACTTTGCACCGAGCTTGCGTGGGTGCCGTCTTTGGTAATAGGGGGGGGTTGCCCTCCCCACCCCCCCCCCCCCCCTGATCTGGAAGCCATGAACAGTGTTCAGGCCTTGCAAGGTGGTTGGGAGCCGTCCGAATCGTCAGATCAGAGGCGCCGACAGACTAGGGTTTCTGCAGAGACGAGTATCGAGCGCA